>VZTE01005042.1:1902892-1992560 GCA_013397775.1 Eulacestoma nigropectus | reverse complement strand
CCCCGCCCCCCCAACAGCAACAAAAACAACAACAAGAAGCAGACAAAAAACCCTAGGAAACTGCTGGAGGAGGGATTTACTGCCTCTGACTGTAGCCAAGCGCTGGAACAGTCAATCTCAGATCCCCTCCCCTAGAGTTATACGCTGTGTCAATACCTCCCTCTGCTGAAAGCTCTACATTCTTCCTCTCTTGCTTGACTACATTTTGCTGTGGCAGGACTTGCATAGGCCAGAAGGAATCTGTGATACATAATAGAGCATCCTGCTTGCTGCAACACAGCTGCTCTACCGAGATTATAGCCTCCGAGGAGTGCATAAACTTAAACTATTTGTCCTTCCCTAGTGGGACTGTTTGCAGACTAAAATCTGAGATTAGGAAAAAACGATAATTTGGAGTCAGATGACTTTTAAAAATACTCTTTCAGGAACTCCTGTGATGGGATTCAGTCATTGTCAAGGGACATTCTGTTTAAAGACAATTCTATATGCGTGTGCCTTACAAATTCAATTTATTTCCTTCAGTTTTAGTCACTTAATTAGTTTTTGTTCTAGAAATAGTAAAATTACTATGTGGTTTGTGATGCATTGTGCTGCATAAACTACCATGTAAGACTTTAAGTGTTGTGTTACTCAAACAGATTGAATTATATTAAGGGTTGGAAAATCTATGAATCATCTCAGCTACAACTGGTGTGGTTATCAGGGAGCTCAGTTTTTCAGAGGCTGTGTGATTAGGGACCCAAGCCAGTTATTTGTCATCTCAGATCATAGTAGTATAAAGATTTTAAAGTGACCAGTACATTTTATTTGTCTTTGTTTCAGGTACCTCAAACTGACATACTAAAAAGTGTAGTGATTTTGTTAGAGGTGAATGATTGAACTTAGTGGAGAATTGAGCAACTTGCAGATGTCTCAAGTTAGGCCCCTACTTTTAGTAGAGGACTAGAAGTAAAATGGCCTAATTCAAACCCAATATTTTTCTTTATGTTTATCACTCCTTTGGAACTTTTGAAGTGTCTGCCTGTGTTGTGGGAAAAGCTAATGCACTGCAAAACCATAGCTGAGCTACAGCAGTTCACAGCTTTTTTTTAATTAATAAATTTTAATTTCCTCATTATGTTCAGCTGCTTCAGATCAGATGAGTTTCCCTCTATTTGATAGCAGATGGCAAACAACCATTTTACACCAATTTCGTTCTGGAAGAATTACAAATCAGGTTGCTCCTATTTACTTTTTCAACGGAACTTTTTAATGTCTTCAGGGAAGTTTGGTAATATTGGAGGTGAGTTATATGGAATAAGGAAAAAACATAAATTCTGTGTACAGAAAATGTTCTGATTGGATGGGGTTCAAAAAAACCACACAAGGCAGAGCGAGGGTAGAAAGCAGACAAGAGGGTGCAGGAAGGAGCGCAGCTGTAGGGAATAAAAACACTCAGGGGAAGGTCATATTAGGAGGAGTAGGAATCATCATCAGGTGGTGAAGTTTTCAGGAAGGTGCTATTGTATGCAGGCTTGTGAGGGGAACTGACCTTGAAAAGGAAGAAATAAAGGACTACTTGCCACAAAAATGATGGTAGGAATTAGACTTTGTGGGAAGAGAGGAGAGCTTGACTTAGAGTGTGCTGTGAGGTTGAGCTCTTAGAGCTCTCTGGAAGATGGTTTTTCCTAGCAGAAGAAGAGTTGGTCAGGGAAGCATGGCTTGAGGAAGGGCACTCTGTAGAGAAACAGAGGTGGCAAAGATACCTATGTGATTCCTTAAATATATTTTTTTTGTGGGGGTTTGGTCATTCTTAATTATGGTGCAGAATATTCTATCTTTTTTTGCCTCACACCCTGGATTTTTATAACTGGTAGGAAAATGCTAGCAAAGTTATTTGGTTTACAGAAGGAAAAGCTTGTCATATATTTGTACTTGACATTTCTTCAAAATGATATGCTCTAATATTAAGATTTTATTTGGATGTTAAGCCACTCATTCACGGGTTTTATAAGATGCTGGCTATGACCTGCTGCGACAAACCTGAGAAGCAGAGATGCAAAATTACTTAAATGGATATGGAAAAAGGGATCTTAACTGTTTTGTCTGGACTTCACCGGCATATATGATATGCCAAGATTTCTAGCATTGGGCTGGATGTTATTACTGCTAAAGAAAAAGGCATATTTTTTGCCTCTGACCTTTTTTTTTTTCCCGGGCTGTGGTGCACAAGGATGATTTAGAGGGAGACGTAACTGGGTGAACTTTTCAGTAATTAACATATAAGCATTGCTGCACTTTATGTTAGCTTATTCTCTGTGAGAGTTTTAGATGGTTGTGGTTAAGGTACAAGGTACCATTATGTGCTTTTGAGTTTACTGAGATACTCCGAACACTCAACTGAATGTCTCCTCTAAACAGAGCTAGATTTAGATGGGGGCAGACAGGCTACAAAATGCGCATCCTGGCTGTAACAGGGGAGTCAGAAATGCATCTGTAATGTGGTGGGTATCTCTATGGAAGACAGATAAAATGAGGATATTAAAGGCTCTGTACTCATAGCACAACTGAACTCAATTCACTTTTATCACTCTTTCAGACAAGAAATTATATATTTATGTGGGGCTTTTTGCTCAACAGAGTGGCCATACAACAAGATGTTCCTAACGAAGCTACAGTTTTAGTATCAAAAATGTCTGGACTAGCTGGGCCTACAATGCAAGAAACACTTGAATCTCTAGGATATCTAGAGTAACTTGGTAGGGGCACACGTCTCTTGCCAAAGCACTGCCACTGTTTATATTGCTTAGTTTGGAAAGTAAACCAAAAGACTCTAGGAGGTGGAATATGTATGAGAAGGGCTCATTATCAGTTATGCTAAATACTCAATGAAACCTGAGGCCACAAATCTCAACTGGTTTCAAGTTTTCTTACAGTCGAAACTCAGATCAGGTTCCTTGAGAGTTCAAGAATTTCTAAGCAAAACTAGACCTGCTGAATGCGTAGAACTTGAATAGCAGATTTACAGTACATGCTCCAAGCACTTGCTATAAATTAGTAGCTTTCCACAGCACCCATGTGATTTAGAAAAATGTGATTAACCTCCTCTTACAATTCAGTCCACAGGCAAACAAAAAAGCAGATTTGTTAAGGATTTTAGTATGGAGTGATGCACTTAAACATTTCATTGGGTGTCTAATCTCTGTAGATAGACACTCTAGGTTCCTGTCTGGCTTTTAAGCATGCACAAAGTTTTACAAGTATTGTACTGAACAGGTTATCTTGGCAAAGTCTGGTTGTGGTAAGAGTGAGATGAACTATCTGTAATGAAAATTTTGTGACAACAATATAGCTCCTGATTTTGGTTTGTAAATTATTTTTTGTTTTAGTATGCTTGATCATTATACATACAGTTAGGTGAGCTATTAAATGAAGCATTTGCATATGATTGAAGATTTGCTCTGTAAATTTTATGATTTGAATCCTGATGTTTTCACTGTCCCTGATCCAATGGCTGCAAAGCCTGGTAATATGTGTAGTGTTTAGGTGTGAATATTTGTGTGAACACATTTTAATGTACAGTTTCTGCTAGTTGTTCATTTCTGTCAGGAGTCCTGTAGAAAAATGGTTGGCATTATTACACAGAGTAGGTCATTTGGATGTATGTGTGTCTACACGCACATGTCCTCTCCCCAGGGTCCCCAAAGGAGTTACACAATGTACACGTGCAAAATCAACAGGATGGCCCCTTCATTAAGTGACCGAACAGGAAACCGGGAGAGTTAACTCCTGTTGCTGATTCTTTGAAACTTTCTGCCTGCAAATCTGGGAAATCCACTTAGGAAAACTGAGGCACGTGAAATCTATCAGTAAAAGAGGAGACTAGGGTAGCTTTGTGGTTGTATTTGAATAATCTAAACTGGCATGGAAAAATGTGGACGTGTCTTAAAAAAACTGTTAAAACTGACTTCGAAGCCTTGGACCCATGTCCAAGGACAGAAAATACTTTAAAGATATGCTTCAAGATTATAAAAAAAATGTTGCTCTGACTGTTTTTCAATAACAAAAGCAAATTTGGCAGTATCGAAATGTAGATTTGTAATTTTTCTGCTAATTACTCTTGAAAAGTTTGTAGAACTCTTTATCAAAACTTAATTTTTTTTGCTTGAAATATCTCCTTTTTGATGTGGGGCGAAAGAAAAATGTTGCTTGTTCTCTGGCTTTTTTAATGATGTCTCAATATTTGTAGTCTTAGCATTCCACCAAAACAAAATAAGTCTTCCTTTCCAAAACCAACAGAGGACTGAAGCTCCTCTTATTCTTTATTCCAGTTAGTTATAGGGACATGTTTTTACCACCTCTAAATGCTTTGGGTGCTCTGTTTTGGTTTTAGTGTCAGTGCTCTACCATGGCTCTGCTAGTTTCATGGAGGGGGATTATATTCAATCATGAAATCCTAGGAGTGCTAGGACTAGTGAAGCCTGATGGCGTATGGTTTTGTCTTGTTAATAGGGCTTGGAAAGTTTTTATGTGCTGTGTGTTCATAAATTTTCTGTTTCCTTTTTGTGCAGATTCCTGAGTGTCTTAGAATGCGTGAGCTCATTGTTGCTTTTTCATTTAAATAACTACCAGGAAGTGTCCCTGTTTCCTTCAGGGAAAGTTCCGTGTATGCAAGAAAAAACTACTGCTAAGTCACTGCTCCTGGTTAACTGCCTCAAAAAAGTAGATGTGATAGTTTATTCTTCATGTCTTTGCTCTACTTAACTGCCCACCTTAAATACAAACTTTGGAATCCCCTAGGCCATTTTAAGCCATGGGAAACGTGCTTTAAAACAGATGAGGTCAATACAGAACTGCTAGATCTTTGAACTTTTTTCCTCTTCCTGGGCCACAGAGACAACATATGTTGACATTTCTGTATAATTTTTCGAGTAATATTCAGGAATCCAATTTCTTCTTCTAAAGGAGAAATTCAGACGCTTAATGGTTGACAGATGCCTAATGGATGACATCACTTACTAGCTACAGCATTTAAATTCTAATTGCAACCTGATTTGCTTCTCTTCTCTAGATCTTCCTCCAGCTGAACAATCTGTCACCTTGCCAGTCCTTTAGCAACTAGTACTTCAGGCACCTATTTTTGCATGTCTGTTCCTCTGTCAACCCAGAGTTCCAACTCTGAGCTTCCCAGCAGCGGGTTCTAGGAGGTGAAGTGACCAGCACCTGCCTGTCCAAATAGCAGGATGACCATTCTGTCTGCCTGGGTGGAAGGCTCTGGGCTGGCTTTGTGTTTATAAACTTTGATTGATAACTGCACCTGTGTGGCTGCCAAGGTCAGGCTGCCTTTGGGAGAATGTTTTATCACCACAGGCACCTGGCTTGGCATAAGATTTAGGAACATGGACTGTCTTCAATGACATGGTTCTGGCAGTCTGAAAAGACCTTCTTGCAAGATGTTGGCCTGCAGAGCCTAACCAGGTGGCAGCTTTGCTTTTTGATAGCTGTTGGAAACTTGGAATGAAGAAGAAAGTCTAAACTCTATCTACTGCATCAGTGACTGATGTTAATACCAAATAAAATTTAATGAAATTTTTCCAGTGATGAATATGCTTCTTCTGAAGGCCTGGCTTTAAAGAGAAAACCCAGGTTTTTTTAGAAATTCCTTACACTGTTTGTTTTGTAAAGCAAGTACCGATACAGTTTTCACAGATGAGTACATTTTGACTTGAGTCAGGCTGGGAAGTCAGACCAGGTTGCTCAGGGCTTTATCCAGTCAAATAATCAAAACCTCTATGGATAGAGACTGCACAGACACTTTGACCAACCCACTTCACTCCTCTCGTGGGATGCAGAGTTTCTCGTAACATCTGGTGTGAACTTCTCTTGTTTCATTTTATGCCCATTGTCTCATCATTCCAACACATATCACTGTACGCTACCATGTTCCAGATCCTCAGCAACCTCGACATAGACACTGAGAAGCTTCTCAAACCAACTCTTCTCCATACTGAGCAAGTTTGGGTTTCTCAGCCTCTCTTTGCTGAGCAAGTGCCCTAGCCACGGTGCCCCTCACACTTTTTATCAGCAGAGGAGAACTGAAGAACAGAGTTCTTGAGGGGGTAAAAGGTAGAGAGACTTTGCAAGAAAGACTAGGGTAGATGGAAGGAAAAAAGAGCCTTTGAGAGTAAGAAGTCATTCTGCTAGTATTGCCTCCTACCCTTGAAAGTTATGGAGGCATTATTTGTCGAGAGGGTCTGAGACAGCCAGAGATAGAAGCTAAATGTGCTGATTTCAGGTGACACAGCGAGGAGTAGAAGATGATGCATCTGCGAAAATACATATGGCATTTGTTGGCAGGCTGAAAAGAAAGGCGGGGAAAGCTGGTCTGGGCATTATTGTCCTGCTTTAGGACTTTGAGCTGAGACTGAGATGATGCAATGACTTGGTCATAGTGATAACTTTAAAAACTGGTATAAATTTAATGAGGATGTTTAAGTATGCTACAGTTCTTTGAGCTGAGTTTTCTATCCTTAGCTGTCACTTACTGAGACTAAAGCTGCAGAAATCTATATACTTTCTCTTATATTGCTAAGTAATGAGTTCCTGAATATATGCTACCCTTTCTCCAAACCTTTCAAGTTGGCACTTCATATCACTGACCTAAATTTAAAATAAGAGACTTAGAAGTAATTCCAGAGGTTGCTTCTCAACTCTTCCAGGGCTTTAACACATCTCTGTACTGACAGTGTTATGTTGAATACAGTTTTTTTTTTTTTTTTTATCCTACTAAGGTAATATTTTGGTTACAGTGCTCTGCTCTGGAATAATTACAAGTAAAATTAGTCAATAGCATGTTTAAATGCTATGTTACTTTAATCTCTCTAACACTATTTTGAGTTGTATTTACACGAAGAGAATCATTTTGGAACAGAATGCTTTACTGCAGGGTCTGACTAATGTATAGGTTACATATTTTGGGTTATGTGGTATGTTTGAATATTTTGTGGCCGCTTGTGGTCCCTTGATATCCATAAAATCATTGCTTGTGCTCGTGACAGGATTCCTAACATACATAAATAACCTGTGCTCCTTCTTTTTCACTGCCTAATGGGTAATTGGTGTATTGCCTAAAACTCCAGATCCAGCAGAAGCAGTACACTGGAAAGTATAATTCTTCCTAGTGATTTGGGTAATAAAAATGTCAATCAGGCTTAGGCAAGGATGCTAAAGCTTTTCTATAGAAGTCTGTGTCACAGGATAAATATGTGTGTGGGTTTTAACCTACACTGTTTCAAAGAATTCCTTTGGCTGGATCAGAGAGATAGTTTGGTCTCCTTGTATGGATTTGGGTAGGAAAATGGTACTGAGGTACTTCTACTGTATACATTTATAGATAGTGTATTTGAAGGGAAAATGTGTAAAAAACTTCTACAGATGTTCTGAACAGCAGAAGAAAGGTCTAGGTTTCAGCAACTATTTAGAAGATGAAGACCTTCAATAATTTCTTATGACTGGCTTAACGTGTGGACAAATAGATCTCCTTTTGACGTACCTAAATGCAGTAGAAAATGTACTCCTGTTTCTAGTTTTCAACTATATAATCTATATCACTAGCCCTTGTTCTCATGGCACACTTCAACTTACTAAATGTCTGCTAGAAATACAGTACAGCAGAGAGGAAGCAGTGTAGGAGGTTGCTGGAGTAGGTAGAAGATAACTGCCTGACACAGCTGGTGAGTAAGCCAACCAGGGAAGGTGCTCTGCTGGGCCTGTTTGTGAACAGAGAAGGACTTGTGGTGGATGGAGGCTAACTTGGTCATAGCAATGACAATTCTTGGAGAAGTAAGCAGAGGGATCAACAGAACTGTCACCCTGGACTTCTGGAGGATAGAGTTTGGCCTGTTTGGGAGACTGGTTGACAGAGCCTCTTGGGAGGCGGTCCTGAACGGCAGAGGAGTCCAGGAAGGCTGGACATTCTTCAAGGAGGAAGTAGTAAAGGTACCTGGTTTTCTTCAAACAGTGCAAATCTGTTTTTCCGCCTGCTGCTTAGTCTCCCACTTGGCTATTGTTCTTTCTGAAAAAGCATGTTGGCTCTGCAAATTTACCCACTCCCTTGACTGTACACTTTTATTGTGTGTGTCCTTGCATCATGATTGTTGGTGTATCAGAATGGTCTTGTATTTTCTCTGCTTATGGAGATAGTAGAGAAAGTTGCCCAAGGATTAATCTGAGAATAATAGCTCTCAAGATTTGACAGAAAACTTAATGACATGCTGGAGGCCTAATTCTGTCTGAATTGCTCATCTGAAGCATTAACTGGAAGGATAGTGAAGAAACATACTGGGCTTTGAAAAAAGCTTTTGAATCCTTAATTTTATGGATAATATCTTTGAATTCAGTGGATTTACCCCACTCCACCATGAAAATAGAAGATGTGTGAATGTGACTGGCTAAATTTTTTGCTTTGGAGTAAGAGTTCTGCTTCTTCAGTATGTGGTTATGTACTGTGCAGACTATTTGTATAAAAATGTCAAGTGTTTTATCCCCTTTCTAAACTGGGACACTGCAGAATGATAACCAAAAGAATTGTTATCTTGATGGTTTCGGAGTCCCTGTCCAAGCAGATCTTTGGATATGGCCCCCTGCTGTTGTCATCCATCTTTACATGGACTAGCTTATTGGGAGGCGCTTTGCAATCTGTAAGCACTCAGCTGCAAATGCATGATCTCTTACACAAAATGAGGATGTCTCAAAAGCTCAGCTGAAGTGAAATGGGAACAGGAAGTCAAAACTGAGCCCATGTACCTTGGTGTCATCTTTAATCTGTCTACATCTAATAGACCAGTTTCTACTGAAGTTGATGAAAAAATTGATTTGCTTAATGGAATATATTTCTCTTAATTATATACTTGTTTTGATTATATGTTCTGAATCTATTATCACCTACTTCTAGAAATCCCCAAGTGGGTGAGATTTTGTTGTGCTGTTCGCTGTAAAAGCAAATACGTGAAAGCAAGATTGTACCTCAGGCAGCTCAGAATTTCAGCACTGTCATTTGACAAGTGGATAAGTTGAAGGGAGCAGGCATCCCCAAGCTCTCCTCTCTCTGTCCAATTTTCTTTTTTTCTTTTTAAGATTTAAAGACTTAAAGGCCTGGATCAACTGTTAATTTTGGATCACATTTGGTGATTTTTTTTTTAAAAGAAGTCTTTTGCAGAAGCATAGGATAAACTACAGTTTCACTGCTAAGGAGGAGTATAAAACGTGCTTCTAGCTTCTCACTGAGCCAATGAGTTTATACATTTATTTTAATTTCCATCACTTTCCATTTCTGTCTGTGTGTGAACATTTATATGAAACTTTTATCTTTCCTACATTCTGTCATCCGTATCACAGGATTGCTGCCAACTGGCCGAGGTCTAATTTATGTTGCTGTTGTGGTGGAGGCTGTTCAAGAAGTGCTGTGCCCTGTCCAGTGTGAGCACAGCTCCTCAGGGGTGGCTGTGCCGTGAGCAGCACGGAGTGAGCACTCGGTGTTTCCACATCGGCCCATGACCTCACAAGTGTTAAACCGCACACGGAAACCACCAAATGGGTACCAGCTTCAGAATGTGCCTTCCTGTTTTTCTTCTGTCTTCTGACTTGAGCTTAGAGTGTAAATAGACCTTTGTTTTGTTCCTTTTGCATAGCACGTCTCTGTGGCAGCTTTCTCCGTTCAACTAGCAGCACAGAAGTGAGACTTTTGAGCACCACTGTAAATATGGTAGTCTTCTGCCCTTAAAACCTGTAGGCCAGCCTCAAGCTCTTTGCTGAGCAAAATTGACTGGCCTCAAGTAGTAGTTTTGCTTGAATAAAATAATGTAGGTTTGTTTTTTTTTTTATTTCTAATGAATATTTAAGGCATATAATTTATTGTCCTGCTATGATGCTGTAAAGGAATTTTAATAAACTCTTAATTGTAATATACAAGAAATAGTGCTACAAACCAGAAAGTATCTTAAAAACCTAACCAAACAAAAACCAAACCCAAAAACTTACTGTGTAATTTTTCAAGTAATTAAAAGTAGAATCAGGCCAGGTCAGTGGGCTCATCAAAGGGTCATATATAAACTGCCCCACTGGAACTATTTGTTAATAGAATATAAAATATTTAAAATAATGCATGGTACGTTCACCTACGCTGGTTTTTACCATCTCTGGCTTTGTATTCATTGGTTTTGGTGAACTTCAGTATGAAAAAAAAGTTAGATGAATTGATACTAAAATACTGAGTAGAAAATTGTAATTAAAAAATTCTGTTTAAAAGCAGGTTATTTAACAATGTAGGGGATTTGCCATCAGTTGAAATCCTGACCGCCACACTGGATAGCTTGCTGAAAAATAAGCTTGCCTTTGTCAGATGTTTTGGACTTGCTGGGCAAATTTCTTAGTTTATGCCGGACATCAGCCCAAGTGGTCATAGGTTTCTTTGTTTCTGCTTCTTGTGTAACTGCCATTGACTTTCAGGCATGGAAAACAGGAGATTTTATGTATCCAGAAGTCATATGCATAAACTTGCTGCCAAATAATTGAGTAAAATTAGGGGCAATCAAGTTTGCTAAGGGAAGCATTCAGTGCTGGTAAATGAGAGAATCCACAAAGGATGAATTATATCCCTTCAAAGCCATTATGAGCTAGTTCTTAAAGCTAAAATGATCATTATTTTACATACAATATTCAGTCCCTGTTCTAGAGGCAGGTTGGTGGAGAATTTCCCTACAGGACTCTTCTGTTTTGTTTGCTGTTGCTGCGCAGCCACCGATCTCTGGTAACAACGTGAACTGAAAGTGGGGGTGGCATTGTGTTCCACACACCAGATCTGTAGTGGATAGAGACTCCTCTGCATTTCTTAGCTGTTATTTGTGTAATGTTCACATCCTTTCACTGCAGACAATTTGAATGACTCACCAGCAGGACTTTGGAGCCAGCTTAGGCCAACCAGTAGTCATGGCAGGTTGTTGTTCTGTGTAGACAAGTACGAATGTGGAATGAAGTTCAAACCTTGCAAGTGAGATGCGCCAGTATTGATGGATATGGAAGCAAGGGAAAATGTGGATGCCTAGGATTCCATTTCTTCAGACCAAAACCTCGTACTTTGGTTATGATCCCCTCTTTTCCCTCAAGCAATCCCTTGTTTTCAGTTTAAAGGAATGTTTTTTAGACATATTGAAGCCCTTCAGGGACTGAGTTACCAAGAATAGGCACTATGTCCCTTCCATCAGCTTTCCAAGCAAAGAAAATAGAAAGAGGTATTACATTAAGAAATGAAAAAATAAATCCAGATTAATCTGCTTCTTCTCAAGCTGGAAGGAATTCAGATATCCTGTGGCTATTGCAGGCAGAAGTTGTGGACATGTGGAGCATGTTAAAATTTTCTTGTTTAAGTAGTATACATGGCTTGCACTCACAAGAGACCATAGCTTGCTGAATGAAGAGGGACTAGGAAATGTTAACTGGTAAAATGTCTCCAGGTACAAGCGGAGACTCTTACATTCACCAAAGCTTAATGTGGCAGACTGGAGGTAATCTAGGTACTCGGGAACAAAAAAGACCCATCCTTCATGCAAAGGGTTTTCTTGTAAAATGTAATGCTCCTACTCCAAAATCTAGAAGTGTTAGGCATGCACAAAGAAAAGAATTTGCACTTTGGAAAAACGATTTACTTTTGACACCCCTTGTTCTTAGGAACAGCTAAGCTGTTAACTGAACAACTTCCCTTTCTTCCCCCTCCAAATTTGGTTTAGTCAAACGCATGGCATTGAAAAACTTCAACCTTGTTAGTTTTGCAAAATTAGATTTTCGATTGGTTTTCAATTCATGATAAGGAGAAGTCTCTAGATATAATTAAAGGTAGGACTATGTTCTCCACTGCCGTAAATATGTTTTCTGATCTTCCAATCTAAGTAAAACAAGAAAGAGGAAGAAAATCAAAGAACAAAACTTTGTTGTTTGCCATCCCAATTTCCTGCTTTTAGTTGCTGATTGAATGGATAGAGGTACATTTAAGTATGTTTATATGCATAAATATATCAATACTTAGATTAACAGTTTGGGACCATGAGCTCTTAGAAGTAATCATCTTTTAAGTCTAGCTTTTTTTTTTTCCCCCAAAACAATCTGAAAATTCTAGATTTATACTTTACAATCATGCCATGTATTCTGAGAGTCACACTCAAGTTCCTTGATTTATTTTTTTAAAATCATGAAATGCTGAGGTCCATGAGTCCCGAACCTCAGGTTGGGTGCTCAGCACACGACTAATGGCTGTTTCTTTGACAGATTTTAAAGGCTGTTTCTTTGGACAACTTCTAGATTAAAAAAAAAAGTGGACACTTTGTGGCAGGTCCCTGAATTTTTGTTGTGATATTTATGCAAGAGAATGTTGTTTGTTTATTAGGGTTTTTGGCTGCTGTGCAAGGTTTAACCAGATACATCAGTAAACAGCAACTGAAATGTCAGGACTAATTGGATGGATTTCTCTTCCCCAAGCAGCCCATATTGCATATAAGAAGTCCTGAAGTGTAAAGGTTCTACTCTTAGAGATTTGATTACACACAGTTCTGGTTCAGCATTAAGTTTTATTGTAAATGGCTCTCTCAGAAGTTAAAAAAAATTATATTTCATAATCTCTTGTTTCAGGTTTTCTCATGCTGCTTTCTTTGTTGGTGTTGATAACCTTTGTCAAATTTCTGGAAATTTGAAAAAGTGTGTCCAGGAAACTCTGAAGAAAATTTGGTAACAACTGTAACTTTCTATAAGCATAACTAACAGCAAGTTTAAATATTCCTCACTGTTAAGTGGTCATTCTTACACCTGGTTCTCTGGAGGTGTATTATAAAGATGTGTTGGCTGTCAGTCATTTGGGACACCCTCTCTTTATTTTGGAGCAACTAATAGGACAAGAAAAGACCCTGGGAACAAGGGTACAAGAGAAGACACTATAGCTGATGCCTTCAGGGAGTACAAGGTTTCTGCTGCAGTCTCTGCTGCAATTGATGACAGTTAGGAAATGCCATGTGTTAATGTCAGAATCCATGTTTACGTTGGTGTCTACATTTTTTCCCCCTCTTTATCCTAGATCTAAATTTTTTAGACATCCTTAAGGTCTGGGCTTATATTTTGCTAATTATAGTGCAGTCCAGGAAACTGAGAAAGGGTCTTGCTTCAATTACAAATCCTAGGGAAAGGGGCAATTTGATCTCATGGAGCAGAGGGTAGAATGCTGGTAACCCCCTGGGCAGAAATTCATGTGTTGGTGGAAGGCAGTCTTTGCTGCCAATGTTTGTGCTGGTAAACGCTGCTGCTTTTTGTTTTATCATCTTATTTTCTGACTTCTCTGCTTATTGAGATGTCTTCCTGAAAACTACTGCATTCAAAAGGAATAGGTTACAAGAATTTTTCTAAAGATTCCCTCTGAGCCATCGCTCAGCGTGGGCAGTAACATCTATTTCTATTAATATGGGGGAGTTTCCCCAAGGCAGCTATTCATACTCTACAGAAATGTTTTTGCAAAGTCCTGCAGAGTCCTTTTTTTATATTGCAGTAAAAGTTTGTGGTTTAAACCTCTTAGAGGATGCTCATATATAACAAGACTGAAGTTCCCCTCATGTGAATGGTGTTAGTGGCCAGACAGGTTCTTTGTGTTTTTATTGTAAGGTCAAAGAAGTACAATGAGATGGTATTTGGCAAAGATGCTAGTTAAGAAAAAGGTTTATAAAGTGTTATGTAATCCATTTGGAAGCAGTGTTTCCTTAGCTGTCTTCTCTGGATCTTGGAGGAACTTTGTTTAAAAACTTATGAAGCCTCATGCTCTACAAGTATGACTGCTTAAGTTATTCATGAGATGTGAAATCCGGGTACTACTCTGTTTCAGCAGGCAGTCTAGAACACATTCCCCCTTCCCCTTCTGTTCTAAATTAGTCTAAGTTTTATCTCTAACAGATCAAAAATAATGCTCAGGAGTAAACTTTAGAAGATTGTCTGTTACTTTGTGGAATGACACCTCAAGAGAAAAAACGATACTAAACCTGCTTCTCCTAACACTTGCTACCAATGGATGTCCCTCTAATTTCAGCAAAGGGGATCCTTATTTTTCTTTATGATGTAGGATAATCAGATTGCCTTGTAGATGGAAGAAGTCCATTCTGACAGTAAATTTAAAGTCAAAGACTCATTTGAGCATATTGTGCCCCAGAAATATAACTGCAAAAGCAAGATAGTGCAAACCCGAGTTCTGGTTGCAACTGTGATAGTGATCATCCCTGATCTTGGGTGATAAATTTCAACTCTTACCCCTTTCCTGTCTTCTAACTGACTTGTATATATCAGCTTTGTTCCTAAGATTAACCTAAAAGTACCTAAGGAACGAAAATAATTTGAGCAAAATTTGCCAACTATGTGAAAAAGCACAAAATCTCTTTTAACCTATCTGGCTTTCCTTTGCTTAATGTTTTCTTTCTGTCTTCTCCTATCCCCTCTCACTTTTTTCACTGAATGTATCAGCAAAAGAAGTGGAAAGCTGAGATGAAGCCTGGAGAATGCCCCTTGCATTGCTACAACTTTCCTCTGAAGAAGGAGAGTTGTCTTGAGATTTCTACGGTTAATCTTCTGGGTATCTATCTGTCTGCCCTCTGAATTTAATACTGACCGAACTGAGAAAGAGCTCCAAACATCAGGAGCAGGATCACTGGCTCTGTTATGACCAGCAACAATAATCTGAGCCAAAAAGCATCCAGTTCTTTTGCATCACACCCTTGATCTCACCTAGGCTTGTGCCTATAGGCTGTCCCTAGTTACCTTGAATCCTGCCTCCTTACTGGAGATGAATGGCAGATGGAGCTTGGCTAGCACCACCAGATCCTACTGGAGCTCTGGTTTGTCTGAGCAACTTGGCTGTGGAAACATCAGCTTGAGAAACTAAAGGAACATGGTGTTACATGTGTCAGTGGGGATTGCACCACAGTTTGGAGGGGATGTATCTGTACTCTGGTCTCTGTGCATACCTAAGAAATAGGACTGCCTGAGATTTGACTGTAAAGCTGCCTATTGAGAAGTGCCAGCTGGTTAAAAATGCTATTTTCTCAATATATTCTCAACATTTTTTTTTTTTTTTTCAGTTGTGTGAGTATATTTACAGCATATTCCTCCTAGGATGCTGTTACCTGGTTTTGAAACAACACATTATTACAACCAACTTATTTTGCTGAAAAAGACTTTTTCTGAAGTTCCTACTCCTGTGAAAAATTAACTTTTTAAGGTGGCCTAATTGGCCTCGTGTTACACTAGATTTACTCTAGGACTGCTAATTTGGCATTTGGGAGGTCATTTGGATTGTCACTCGTAAAAATGAGAGACAAATGAGGCCTTTGAGTCTATTCCAATTTTAATTTTCATATAAGTGCCTCAAAAGCCCATAGCAGCCAACTCCCATCCCAGGTTTTCTACTCAACAAAATATTTCTAACATTATATGTACCCACTTATCAGCTATATGTTGTGAATCAGGCATGGCTTAACTGGTTTTGCTAGGTAAATAATTACCATATCAGAATCTGAATTATATAAAATATTGTATGGTGATAAAAAAGACAGTTAAAAATTTTATATAGATTTTCATTTAAAATGCCTCATGAGAGGTCTTGGCAGCTTCTGTCAGCCTCATGTAGCAACAGCAGTGAGAGCATTTGGCTCTAACAACAATATGATCTCATTACATAGGACAGGAATATAGAGTGAAGAGACAAAACACTCCATACTAATTTTAGGTTCCACTTGAATCTGTGACATGTATTTAAACTTGTCTTCACAGCATCCTCATTTGGGTTGAATCTCTTCAACAACATCTGATTTGAACGGATCCCCAGTGAACAGCATAACTTCTTGGTACGGCTTAGCTTCCTGTTTGCTAGTGGAAGGCTTTTACATTTATTTTGGTGCTTTCCTCTTGCAGACTTTTTGCATCAGTATCTGACAGAGCAGAGTTTCATCTGAAACCTGTATGTGAGAAGCCACATGTTCAAGCTGACAGAGTTCGGATGACGTTTCAACTGAACTTATCCTTAGTGTTTTAATCCTGTGTGTTTAAAAAAGCCAGTAGGAATGCACAAGCAGTACCCTCTTAAAATGCTATTGATTTGTATTAGTCATTTGATTTTATCCTTTTTTTATCATCTTAAGTCACTTCTAGACAATCCATACACAGTCAGGGAAGTTATTCTAACTCTGTAGCATATTTTGTGTTAGTAATGGATGGAAATTCTGGGACACCATACCCAAAGCTGATCTAGCGCCCATGTGTTGCTCTAACAGCTCAAAGCACTCGAAGTCGACTGATTTTCCTGGCTGGGGCTTCCCCAGGCACAGGGAAATCTGCAGCTGGTGCTCCCTCTGCATAGCTGGCTTTCTGTATGAGCACAGTGCTGCAGCTGCTCACAGGGCGCCTGTCGGGACCAGCCCCCAGCGCGAACACCAGGACAGCTCTGCGGCTGCTCTGACACTCACTCAGGAGTCATGTTTTTTGGAGTCTGCCCAAATCCTAAAGGCACTGGAAATCCTGCTTTAAAAATCAGAAAAGAGGAAAAAAAAAGCCCTCCCTCGACAAATTTTTGACTGCAGTGATCCACAGGTGGTTTGGATTACTTGAGTATAATCTGCATTGTTTGAGTTGTATAAGAAATATCTCCCTCTCATGCTCTACAGCATAAGCCCAACATAAAAGCTTAGGACTTAGGATGTTAGGCATATAAATCCTACCAAATTTTAGTGGAATTTAGGGTATTACTTAGTCTCTCTTGAAAAATTAATTCTAAATCTGTGCAGGATTAGAGGAAACTCCCATTGTGAACACAACTTTTTCCCAATAATGCACACCTTTTCCTGAGGCTTCTAGCCACTGTTACAATGTTCAAAATATCACTTCATGCCTGAGGAGCCTGGCAGAAATCTTTTAAAATTCCCCTCAGTACAGTAGGCTGCAGACTGGTCTAATTTACAGCAGCAATTTCTATTGCCCCATGAAACTTTGGATTTTCCTTTCATTTAAGTTAATAGAATTTATATAACTGTATTAAGAGTTGCTTGAGGCAAAGAATATATTAGATAAAGGCTACAACAGTGAGTTTTCCTTTTTTTTTTTTTTTTTTTTTTTAAAATAGTGTATTAGGTGGTTTGCAGTGGTGTTTTAATTGACATTCTATAAAATGTATGTTTTTCTTAAAAAGTGAACATCCCCCCTGTTTGTGAGAGCCTTTCAGGCTTTAAAAATTCTGGGAGTTACAATAGCCATCTTAAGCAATATTGCCAATATTTCTTCATCCTAAGGCTCTGTTACCCCACTCAGCATGACTGTTCTGCCCTACAGAGTCTGCCTCTGGGCCCATGCAGCTGCGTATGGTCTGCCCTATCTTTTGCTTTCAAGATAGGCCAGTTCACAGGTAGTGTTAAGTGTTGTAAGAGTAGCTGCCAGGCATCTCTCAGGGGCAGCGGAGCTCTGTTTGAGACAGTACTTCAGTTTTATGTTGCTATTAGCTGTCAGCTATCAACTTGCAGCTCTTGCCCTGTTCTTCTCCTAGCTGAGTTAGCTGCATTCCCATCTCCCAGAGGAGGAATCTCCTGGTGCTGTTTGGCTTCCACATTATTTACACTGAAACATCCTTGTAGGAATGGAAAGAAGCAAAGGTCATGTTAACAGCCCCATGTTAAAGGTCAGCAATACCATGGTAACAGTGGAAGTCCATCCAGCTGCCTGCAGAAAAGTTGACCCCCTTATGAAGAGGAAGCAACCCAAATAAACAGGGAGATAGATAAAAAGCAATATCTTAGCCACGTGTCGGGTGGAAACATAATGTTTGTGAGCTCGTTGGGTATTTCCTATCCCTAACTTTGAACTGCTTTGCTCAAAATAAAAACCATAGCAAATATTTCGAAAAATAAGTGCCTTGGAAATGTTCTGCCTCTCAACCTGAGGCTTCCTTTTTACTGCAAGTGTATAACGCAGCCAAGTGTTGTTTAGTATCCTTCCTGTGCCTTAAAGTGTGACTTTTATGGGTGACGTTATGTTTATGGGTCTTTGTTCATCCTCGGCCTCGTGTACCCCACTGCTGCTTCCTCTGAGGCTTTGCCGCCACACCGCAGGGTGTTAATTTCCTGTTTTGAGTCTGTCACAGACAAATTCAGAGCCTCGATTAAAACACAACACACAGATACATGCTGCTGACAAAGGCACTAATAAAACTCTAAAGTTTAAAGGTGGCCCTGGTGTTTCCTCACCAAGCAGCATGAGGACCTTTCACCTCTTGGAGACATGCTGTTTGCAAGGGTTTCTTTTCTTTTTAATTAGGGCTCGCCTGAATGACTCTGAGCAAACTGCTCTAGCATTTGTTGTGTTTGGTTTATGGATGTATCGACTGTAAAACATGCACAGCTTACTTGAGCTTTTCTTTTAAAAGAACCCCCAAACCTCAACAAACCCCAAACAAGACTTATGAAACTTACAGGAACTGCAAAGAGGGGGAAAAAAAAAAAAAAAAACGAACCAATAAAAAACCGCTTAAACAGAAAGCATGTTGATTAGGGTGATGGGTCTGGTATGTAGGTCCCTGCAAGACGCATGCATGGGCATCTGCATTTCCTGACCTCTTATCTTTGGCCACTGAGCAGAAGGGGTGGGGGGAAAAAAAGCCAACTTTTTCTTGCTTTAGTGAAAATCCTTCCTTTTGCACCCACATTCAGCAGTGGAAGACTTACGAATGTCATCACTTAGGCATGAATTTCAACAGGGTTTTGCCTCACTTGTTTAGTAGTGTTTCAGCACACTTAGTTTAAACTATCTTGTAGAGTCATGGATCTAACAAGAAAAGAACTTTTCCTATTATCCAGTATGTGGGGTTTTTTCTGCTCTTTAGTGTGATGTGTTGTTCCTAGCACCACTGTAAAAGCCCTTCCCCCCTACATAAATTCTGCACACGTTTACAAGACTGCATTTTAAATTTGGGTTTGTTCTAATGGAGGCCTTACTGTTTTCCTACAGTGTTGGGACAATTTTTTTTCTGTTTCCAGCAAAATATTACTTATTTCTCTATCCTAATTAATTTTAACTTTTACAAGTATATTTGGAAGCTGAAGTTTCTTACCTAGTCATTCTGATGTATGACTGCTAGTTTGCATGTCTGCTACAGCTACTCAGAAAGCCAAATACCTCATCAGAGTTCCCTCATAATCAAGAGGGAAATTCTAGAGCTTCTCTAGCAGTCTGAGAGATATATACCTGCAATATACCTGAAGGTTAGCTAAACTTAGGCTAATTATATCTGGAAAACAAATTTTATAGCCTGATTTCTTGGGATTATGGCTGTGCCTCTCTTCCTCATATTGAAGGAAATACCAGCTCTTAGCCTTCAGACAGAAATGGCATTTAAAGTCTTGTAACATCTGCCTCTGACCATCCGTCACTGGCTATCTTTAAAATTGTTGTCTTCTTTCATCCTTGTCCTCCACTGTCCTATGTTTGAGCTTACCTGAATGACTTCCTTCTCACCTCTCCTGTGTACTCCACTTCAGTGGTGCCCTGTGCTCACACCCAACTTCTTTTTCCCAGCAAAATCAAGTCCCAGTGTGGCTCTAAGGATAACTTCAGGCCTGTTGCATGGAGAGGGCACCTGGAGAGATAAGTCTCATGCATGCTGAAGATGCTCTGTGTCACCTTGTGCACTTTTTGCTGGCATTGGATGGACATAGTCAGCTTCAAACCACGCTTTTCCTCTGCTTTTCTGCTGCAATATTTCCTGCAGCTCAGGTTCATAGCCTTTTGCTGTGCTGCTTTTGCGGGTTCCTGGACCCTCTGTGTATGCTGTGTTGCAGTAGAAGGAAGAAACTGCAGCTGCAGTGAGGCCTCCTTGTGATCTTCCCAGTGAGGCCATGGTATTTAGCTGGGGGAGCAGGAAAGGTGGTCTGGGTCACACCCTCAGTGGCTCAGTGACACTGTGTGCCTTGAAAGACACCTTGCCAGGCCCTGTGGGACAAGGCCAAACTAATTTTTTGTTGTTTCAAAGCAATTTTCTGGACCAAGTAAACTGCTGCAGGTTTTTGTGAGGATCTGACTGAATCTTATCTAATCTGATCTGCTCTATTTCATCTTCTTCCTTTACTTTTCTATCAACTATGGTTAGTTCCCAAGATTTCATCTTTGTCCAGTTTGCTTTTCTCTTTTATTTATTTCTCTTTTCTCTTATTCTCATGTTTCCACATAGCTTGTGCTCTTCCATGTAAATCCTCAACAAGGAGGGAGAAAAAAACCCAAACCAAAACATTACAAAGAGCTGTTGTGTGTGTGGTTTCTGCAAACTGTTGTTGTCCTAGACTGCCTTTCTGTCTTGCCTGTTGAGATGTCAGTGTGGGCAATCCATGGATAGGAAACCAAAAGTTGCAGTATGCCAGACTTCTGCAGAACAGGTGGATTTTTTTGGCAACAAATGTGATTTTTAATTCCATGTACGGAGCTGGTATATTTCTTAGTACAGACTATGCTCTCTATGTTCAACAAAAAAAAAAGGAGCTGAAAACACTACTTCTTGTAGGGCTTCAGGCTTCATTGTTGAAACAAGCTCTAAAATTCAAATTCCAACTAAGAAAATTTTGTCTTACAAGTAAGCCTAAAGCTTTGCTTGAGTGCAGATAGACCTTTTGTGCTACTAGCCCTTTATAAAAAAAAAACCTGAAAAAGATGGCATAATCAGATATGTAGACATTCCCTTTGCAATGACAGCATATTTAAGATGAAATGGGATGTGATGACTCTGTGGTCCTAAGCTGTAACTGGAAAGGGTAGGGAATGAAAAGCTACTACAAAACGTCCAGCTAAGTTAGAGCATTCATAAGGCACTCTTAACTCTCCCTGAGGTTGGGTTCAGTGCATTTTAAAATAGTCTCATATCTTTAAAGAAGTCCATTTCTGCTTTCAGAATGTGTCATTGTTACTTGCTATGGCCGAGTTGACCTAAGGATTGGTAGGAGAATTAAGCTGTAAGTCTTCTGAGGCAGCAATTCTGTTTGACTCTGCACTATATAAACATCAATATGGGTGGCAGCCCATAAATGAGATCTACACATGCTGCTATATGTGTATGATACAAGTGTTAGATGAGTTTTCTGCATTGTTCAGTCTTTTTCTGTTCTGAAATGGTACATTCTTCACTGGTCATGCCTTCAAGGTTTCATCTATGGGGAATTGTACTTTGTAGTGATAAGCTTTCTTATTTTTTTATTTTTTAAAGCTGGATGTTAACAGTGTGATAGCAGCCATTATATAGCTGGGATGAGCTGTGCAAGAATGAGAAATGTGATTCATGTTGTAAATGATTTAAATGTGATGCTTTCCATATGCAGGATATATATCCTTGTCTCTGAGTAAGACACAGATCTCATGCAAGTCATGGGTTCTATGTTTTTTGCAAAACATCTGTGTGTTCTGACCTTTCCAGGCTTGTGTGCATATGAGCGAGAGCACTGGTGTGCTCACAAACTGTAGAACAAACTTCACAGAGAATAACAGAGTAAATCTTGGAATGCATGAGAAAAGCTAATGGAGCTGGAGGCTGGTGGCATCACAGGGTGACACAAAGGGCCAGACCAATTTCCCAAGGCACTGAGTTGTTTTAGCTAGTCCAACTGCAATGGAGGCGTTGTCAGGGTTTCTCAATTTGCTGAGTTATGCAGCTGCTGTTTCTAAAGTTATTCAAGTGCGAGAATGATATGAAAGCAAAGCACTGGGGCTGTTCCAAACTATTTTGCATTAGAGTCATACCTAGCACAAGCTGTGTCCGCAGTGCATGCACTATTGTTTAATCCTTGAAACAGACCTGTGAGTGCTGGCTGTCAGTGTGAGTGACACAGAATGAAGCAGCATCATTCAAATCCTTCAGTTTTACTTCAAATAGTGGGACATTAGCAAATTCCATAAGTGTCAAAGGCATTTATCTGGTCTGACCCCATTTTAACTTGGACTGTTGCCTTGCTTGTCTCCTGGCTACTCAGGGCTGCACTTTTCCTCTTACTGTTCAAGAGTGCACATTCTTTCTCTTTAATGCCTTCCCTGTATTACTAGCTTTTCTTTGTTAAAGCTCCCTCAAACTTTGTTCACTTCTGTTTCTGCTCACCCCTCACTACTTTGTAACCAAACCCAACCACTTTTTTTACAGCCAGCCTTCGTGCTTCTATTTGTAGCTCTTTACCTGTTCCCGTATCTGGTGGTCATGATTGCCTACTAAATTATTTCCTGATATTGTCCTCTCCCCTCCTCCACCCCCTGCTCCCCCCCACCCTGAAGCCTCTAGTCTGGGCCTGTTGAAGGGAAACTGCTACCCTTCATCCAGTCTGAAAAGAGTGAACAGAGAAAAACCACACTAAACTACCCAAATGTCTTGAGATGGCATCTCCCTCAGATCTGCACCAAACTCCCTGGAAGCAGAAAGTGTTTTTTACAGCGTATAGAAAAAGTTGCTGGTCACTAAATGCTTCAGACTGGATCACAGCTCCATCACAATTGCATTAGGATAGTCACAGTCCTGCCTTGCTGTACCTGCAACAAGTTGGATGACAGACTGAGCTTTTTGTGTCACTCTGAGAAGAATGGTTTTGGTGTGTCTCTAGCAAAGTTTGGCTAATGTTCTGGAGATGTAGCACAGCTGCAGGGTATTTTTGCTTGCATGCTACAAGAATATTCTTTCAATTTATTTGCACCTTGCAAGCAGAATTTAACAAAAATTCCATCATTAATTTTTTTTGTTGAAGTCCAAGTAGGTGATGCAAGATAATAGCCTAGTGCCAGGAAAATCACTGAACTTATGGAATAAATCTGTTGAGCTGTAGGCTTCTGAGGGTCATCAGATTGATCATGAGCAGGCTGAAGAAGGGCTGTAACTGCTTTTCTAGAAGCTAGAGTCAAAGACCCAAAATGATTTGATTGTTATGACAGGCAATGATATGGAAAAAGTTGAAGACTTGCATGCTGTGGACCTTCAGATCGGTGAAAGCCATATAGTTGCTAAGGATAGTTGTATAGCCCAATAAAAAATTTTGGCAATATTGCTATGACAGAAGTCACTAGATGGCAACATTACCTGTACTCTTACAAATCCATGTGTATGGGCATTGTCCAGCCTTTGGAAGAGGTGTGCCTTGTTCTGTGGAGGTCTTTCTTCTTCAGTGTGAGTTCAGGCCAGCCAAAGGGGCTTTCCAACCCCTTCTGAATGGGGGGATTACTTGAATGCTGGTAGCTGCATACAGAGTGCCCAACAAGCCACTCTAATGGTGTACCCACTGATTTCTTTTCACATAACTGTGCCAGAAGCGGAGTGATTTAGTGTGTATGTATCCTATCCAGCTGTGCCTGCCATCAGTGGGGAAGTGGTAGCGGGGGGTGGATGGGAGGTAGCAGTCAACTGGAGGTGTTTCTGTAGCCCCACTCACCTAAATCTGCCAGCAAATGTGAGTTAAGACCCCTTTTAATCTTTTGACTGGAGGCTGTACTGCCAGGGCTTCACATCTGCTACTACTCAGAGAAGCTGAGAGTATCCCTCTTCATTCTGGCCTTGGCAGGTTTTGCACATGGTTCTGATTTTGTGTGAAGTTGATTTTAGGTATGTGCCATAGAGGTTGTGCTAATCTACCAAAAAAAATCATAGGATTTCAATTTAGGATTTTAGTACCTCTGTGAGACGTATGGTTAAGAATAATGCTCTAGATTTAGCTGTTTACAGTTGATTGAGAAACTGGCTAGATAGTATATGTTATATTAAAAACTGTGGGTGCTGAACTTGGCTCATTTTGTTGAAGGTTTCCTTGTTGCAGCAACATTTTAGTAAAATTTGGCTTCTTTTTTAAATTCAAAATTTCACTGACAAATTTATGCCTGGTTCACACAGGTTGTCTGGAAATCACAGAACTTTTGAAATATGCAAAAAGTCTGCCTTTCTGCCTTTTTTGCTGCAGATGTTGTTTCTATTATTAACTGTTAGGACTAAAACATTTCATTGAAAAAATCTTAGGGGGACCCCAACTCTGAAAAGTCCGGACACAGTAAATTCTTTCTTCTTAATTTACACTTAAATGACAAAAATAAATAATTGAGTTCTGAGAGTAAACACAAAATCAATCAAAACATCCCCTAATGAACTTTGATTAAATTATTTTAGTTTGAGGTTATTTATTTTAAATGGTGGAATTTCTAACAACTATAAAGAATATTATTTGGAATAACTTAGTAGTTTTCCTTCTCTCCATATTGTTCAAAATTTCCCACTGTGATGAGGACATTGTACTTTTTGTTCTTGCAGCCCCATATCCTATCAGGAAAGCCCATCCTAGGCTCACAGGTAGGACAGCCTTTTCTCAACTCTATAGTCAGTGGAGTAAGTCTGAGAAACATTAGTTTTCCTTCACCTGCATCATATTTTCTATTTGTGAACTAATTCTTCTTGAAGGAAAGTCAAAAGCCTATTTTAAGTAACACACCCTTGAAATGGGAAATAATGTTAGGAGCAGCTTCATCTTGCAAATGAACACTAGAAATACAGACATTTCTTTTTTTTCTCTCCACTAAGGAGAAAATAACTCACACAACCCCTTTGGAGGTCATTGCATTTTCTCTTATCATCCTGAAAAAAAAAGAGACTTGTGCAATATGAGCTATTGAGCAATAACATAGATTGATAGCCACACAGCTGTGCTCCTCCCCCCATCAGTCCCATAACCTCCTGCGTTGGTGCTCGTCTCCCTGGGTGGATTTCGTGCATAGACATTTAGACATAACAACTTACAGGATTCAATGTAATATTCTACTAGTAAAGATTCATCAAAGCAGGACAACAGCTGATGGAGAAGGCATCTGTCTATCAATTGGCATTATTTCTCTAGCAAGTACTTAGAGAAAAAAAGAGGAAATCTGATATTTCTTTCTTCTGAAGTGCTGAACACTCACTTGAAATGCTAAAATTCTATTCACTAGCAACAGCACCTGTATGGGCTACTTGCCCTGTCCTTACTAAGCTGCTGGATCCAAGTGGTGTTACTGAAAGCCCAGGCTGAGGGCTGCCAGGCCAACTTGCTTTGCAGGGCACCAGGGTTTTTCCTGACTCTTATTTGCCCTTGGTGAGGGCCTCTGGTGAGCACTAGTGCTGCTGCTCCTCACATCAAGTGAGGAAATTGAAATGTACTCGAATTAGAAACAGATGACTGGAATTTAGAGATGAGTTAAAACTGCTATAAGCAAAGGGCAAGAGTGATATAATTAGTATGTCTTGAGACTTGTTTGGTTATGGTATATATTAGAGGCCTTTCTTATAGCTTTAAAAAGTAACCAAAGAGACATGAAACCAGTGCAGATACAAACAGAACTCTTGGATTTGAGCTCCAAAGTTCTCTCTTAGATACAAAATGTCCCAAAGCAAAATGCCAGAGCCTGATTCTCTGCTGGTCCAGATCATGTACAGGTATTATTTCAGTAGAATCAGTAAGATGGTTTCAAACTGAGATGGGAACTAATGGATGACATTGGAATTACTTCCTCTCTGCCTGCTGAAAATTTGGCTAGCCTCCTTGCTTTAATAATGAGAAAATTAAAATACATAATAGAATCTGTCTCCTTAATTTTGTACAAGTGTGAGTCACTATTTAAGCTCTAGGACTTGGATCCATCTGTTTTACAGGCTTGCTTTTGATGATGAATTTGTTTCTGCAGTGATCTCTTAACATTATTATCAGCGTCCTTAACGAATATTAAAATGAAACCTTCCAAGGAGGAAAGTGGTCCCCATTACTTTTTAGATGCTTTGTCCTTTTACTTTAGATGTTTAGTGCTGGCTGTGCTCCAGGAGTGTGGTGATGTTGACATCCACTGCACTGATGTGTTGGTTGATATAACGCTGCTGAATGACTCGGAGAGCCTTGGTTTTCCAAAGGTGAATAGCAAGAGAAAACAAAAAAGTGAAACAAATCCAGTAACAGATTAGTTCAGATGCTAAAGACAAACAAGGCTTTCTGTTCGTAACGCTTGGTTCTCGCCTTGCCCTTCAGAGCCCTTAGCTGTTAGCTGAGACTCTCTGTGTTTTAAGTACTGTGAATGGGTGCACTAAAGCCTCTGATCAAATGAACACAGAACTGTGGATAATTAATTCCTGTTACAGCTGCAGGAGTTGAAGAATAACTTGTGCCACAGTACAGCAGAAGGACAGAACAGTTTTAGTGCTGCAAACAGCAGAGTGTTCAGCACGTTCATGCTTCTTGTTTCAGAAAAGCCTAGGTGGAAGAAGTGATGGAAACACCCACTTTAGTGCCACAGGCTTGTCTTGTTTTACCAAGATCAGTCTAAGGCAATAGAGAGAACTCTGATCTCCTAAGTGGTTGTGATGGAAGCAGTCAAATTGTTGTGTGTGCAAGATGTGAGATTATCAGAGGACTTTGACAAAACTCATGGAGACTTGTGTCTTTTCAGGACCAGTGCTTTTTTTACTGTACATTGATCTGTGCAGAGGACCCTCATCTGGAGCTCCATAATCATCCATAATTGTAATGGATTATTGAAGCTAGTGATATAAAATTTTTCATTTCAAGTATTCTTTTTTTTCCCTAAAATGCAGTTTTGTTGAATTTCCTGTATTTCATAGGAACATAAAGATCATAAGCATTTGGGTATTTTTTCACTGTGGAAAATGTATTCCTTTCCATCCTTTGAGATGTCTTAATTTATACTTTAAAATGCTAGAGAATATTTTAAATGCTTTCCTGTTTTAATGTACAATACATGCATTTAGCAGCGTAATCTATTGTTGTGGCTATAAGTTAACTTTATTCAGATCTTTCTAGAAAGTTTCAAACTCTAGCCTATCACTTGGGATGTCTTTTGTTTCTCTGCTTATGAATCAAACTCTGATTTCTGACCAGCCTCCCATATAACAAAGGACTGTAGAGCATCTAGAGTGCTGCTTTTGATGTTTCTTTGCTCTAGGAGGGGTGTGTGCCTACATGGGGGAACAAAAGAAGAGTTGCTTTTCCCATTAAAGGCATAGGGTGTTTTTAGTAGCAAGTTTAAAGCCTGTTGGCACTAATGCAGAGTGCACAGTCACAGTATCAACCTGCCCCGAGAAAGGATGTTTGGCCGGGTGCTGTGCAGCACTATTCAGTGGGATCGCTCGTTTTTCTGCCTTTCTGTCTGCTTTCCACCCCATTCGGTGGCAGGAGCTGCCAGGTTATCCTGACCCAAGTACAGCTTAGACTCCCTGTTGGTGGCAGGTGGGGGTCACTGTATTTTTCCTTTATTTTGCTCCGTGCCCAGACTGGCGTGCCAGGCAGCTGGTGTGGCCTGACACAGCTGAACTCGCACTGCCCTCTCTTAAGGAAATGCTTGAGGCATTGTCAGCTTTAGGACAGATTTAAGTGTCTGTTGCGCTAATTAAGTTGTGCAAAGGAAAAATGCTGAAGATCTGCATGTCTGGCTATTATGACTTTCCCCAGTAATTACTAATGTTTGACATGCAGGAACTGCTCGTTTTTGAATTGCTATTTTGTTATTGTTAAATTATAGTAAGAAATTACTTTGTCTCCATAACATTCTCTAAAATTGAAAGTACAATTAACAAAAAATCAAATTTTCCAGTTTGTTGCAAAGAAGCATCTGCAAAAATACTCTAGAGGACATGATGATAACCACAGTCTGCAGCTGTTCTGTTGCTGAGAGCTGATCTCAGATCTGTGGTCAGTGTTGATTTTATTTTTGTGCTTCATGTGGGGATTCAACTTTTATTTGTAAAGTCTTACTCCAAAATGTTGTATCCACTCTTTGAATAGGGGATGGATTTGACAGTCTAGAAATAAGCTTGTTATAAATTAGGTCATTTACTGAGCAATTCCTAATTGGAAATTTCATCACGATGCACTACTTTTTGGAGAGCACAGGATCTCCAAAAGAGAGTAGCAGTTAAAATCGTATTTTACCATGGTTAAAATTAATTTAAAAACTCAGGGGCAGCCTGTGTTTGAAGGAATATTTTTAGAAGAAAGGATGACTTGTTACCATTACTTATCAGACTGGAACATGTTGGCGGGGTGCTTTCCACCTGAGAAATTACCCTCTTCAGAGTTTCATGAGGCCTTTTGTAATGATGGAGTTCAGACTTATGGATCCTGGAACAAAGACAGCTTTAACTCAAGTTTGTACAATTAGGACTCTGGGTTTGTAGCATTACTAATGATGATTACAGTGCTACAGTTTATCATGGAAGGGCACCCAACGATTATTTGGCTCCTTTTGAGAATCTCAATCCTCATGCATAGCTTTCCACTAGGAAACATCTGTTCCTGAGTGGTCTGACTTTGAACCCCAACTTCCTATCACGTCCAATGTGAAGATGTCTCCTGCTGGTGCTTATTAAAGAAGAAAAAAAGAGAAAAGTATGCTTGGTTAATAATGCCATGCTTTGGGGATTTCACTTGTCGTCTATGGGTTCATGAAAGAAAAACTTCCCCACAGTAAGTCATAATTTGATGTGTGTGTTTTGGGTTCTCTGGTCTTTCTCCGGAGCACAGGACACTAACCACAGTAAAAGAAGGGATTAGGCAAGGTACATTCTTTGAGCAGCATTACATCTTCAGGGATCTGGTTCATGTTTTCTTGTAGACATATTTGGGGCTAAGACTGCCAGCTTTTAGGTCAAATCTCTTTTGATTGTCAGGGTTTATTGGATTTTTTTTTCTCTTCTATGCAGATTCACTGGACTTGAATAGGCAGAAGCCTGCTTCAATTCAGACCGAGATAAATTAAGTGTCTCTGCAGTTAAACTACTAATCTCATCTGATGTTGCAAACTAATAAAATACTTTGCTACAGTATGTGTATGATGAAAGATCCTAAGTCTGATGTGCTCTTATTCTTTCTGCGAAAATATAATGAAAACCTCCCTACCACTTCTAATCTGACTGCCAACAATATGCAATCTTGCTTCAAGCTTACAAGCATCTCCCTTAACATGTGTCAAAAAGTCCAAAAGCTGCATGTAAAGCTGTGATTACAATCTTTCATTACACTTGAAGAAAGACTTTTCCCCAAAGAAATTGCACTATGATTTTGTGGAACCACCAGCTAAAACACAATAGATAAGGAAAAACATACAATTCTGCTGCAAAGGTGATATTGTAGCACAGTTTAGAGGACCCAATAGAAAGAAAAAAGCTAGACATAATGCTTTTATGAGTCTTTGTATACTTCTGTTCCTCTACAAGAAGCCTTTCCTGTTGGAAATCCAGCAAACTTTGCTACGCTCTCTTAGGCTATAGCTATGTGTCAGACAGACCAACAACATCTGTTTGAACTTTTCTGAGCTGGGAGGTATCTTCAGTATAAAGTTTAAAAGTGGTCTAATTTTGGTAAGCTTTGGTTTAATGGCCTCTAAAATGAAGTTGATGCCTAAAGTCTAATCACAGTCACTTTGGAGGAAATGCAAGCTTTAAAGGGAACTGATTTTAGTACTGACTTTTTTGTATGGGGATATTTGAAAGGGATTTTAAAAGATATAAGAGAAATAACTGCACTGAAGTACAATTAAATTTGTATCATGTACCGTGATGCATAAAATTTGAAGATTAGAGGCAAAAATCGATTCTTTGAACCTTGTGTTTAGAAGTGAAGTCCTTATTGTTTTCTGTTTATTACAAGCAGTAAAGAACAGCTGCTGCTCCAATAAATCAGAGCTCCTTTAAGAATTGAGAAGGTGAATATACTGTACTAGGGGAATGCAGGACAAGAAAACAAGAAGAATAGGAATTGTTTGCCTTTTACTCAGAACAACAGTGGTGGTGGGAATGGAGTAGAATAAAGGAGGAGTGGAGTAGAAGAGACCCAGAGAAGAAAGACCCTGAAACTGGAGTGCAATGCCTTTACAATATTCAGTGTAGACGGACTGCAGGTAAAAAAAGCTGCAGAGGTAGTCTTGCTTTTATCTCTTTCCTGAGTGATGAATGTCAGGGCCTTTCTTTCTGCCAGCCCAGTTGCTAAGGAGTATTTGACCTCCATCTACCTGCAAATGGAAGTAGCTGATAAGGTCTCTATGACCATGTACACGTAACATGCAGCTGTGACAGACCCCGGTGGTCCATTGCATTATTTCAAAGCTCAGAGTGACAAAATTTCCCTCTGTGTGTAATTGTTACTGAAATTCACAATTTTCTTTTGCTGTTGACATGGAGTGTAGAGGAGGTTAAGTTGCTCCTACTTCCACCCTCTTCTCTGAGAATGTTTAACCTGGGGGGGTCACTCCAGGTGTGTGAATTGAGTAGTGGTAAGGTTTACTGCATTGAATCCAATTGCTAGTATTCACTTTCCTAACCATTTGCTGGAGGCATTCAGAGATTAATGGCTAAACACAAACCTACTCATGCTTGAACAACAACAAATGCTCTCTAAATTGTACATAATGTCACCCTTGGAAGGCAAAAGGAGTGAAAATCGCTAATTCTCCAGTCAGTAATAGTATTTTTTAATAATTTCTTTGTAAGATCTATGAACAATCTTTGAATATTACTTTGTTTACAGCTCATTCTGGTTTTAAGGTAGCTGCTCGTGTCTTTGCCATACTGTACTCCATGCAGGTCTATGTATCTGGAGAGGATTGTATAAAGAGTGTATTGGAGGAGAGATTGGCTCTGTAATTTTACTGTCTAGGAGTGTCTATGTAACTACTTACACAAGACACGGCACTATCTCTTGGTTTCTAAGCATAATAAATAAAATAATGAATGAGTATTTCTCATTTTATATCTCTTCTTTTCTGGAGACAGGAAAAATCCACAAGATTTATTCAAAATTTGTCTTTAATGTAGTTAAGAGGTTAGATTTTAATGCAGCTGTAGCATTGGCTCCCTTAAGTTTTGAAATTTGTGAAACATTTGCTGTGAAAACATTTGTTTTCAAACTACCACCATTCACGTTTTGCGCCTCTTCAGTACAAACTTTGTTCTGCTATCAGCATGTCATTGTTGCTGAAGTATTATCTCATGGCTTACTATCAGTGCTTCGAGAGTCTGTCAGCTAGGAGATGAAACTCTATTTTGAAAACCACTACTCTGACCCCTCCAGACTGGTGAGTAATCTGTACAATTGTTGTAGAAAAAGGGTAACTATAATAGAGGAGGTGTAAGATGCAGCACACTGGACTATAGTCAACACCAGAGTTGCTTGCAATGTATGAGTTATTCATGTTGTTTTTTAGCTACGTGGTATAGTAGGGTTAAAAGATTTTGCCCCAAGGTATAGTCCTCGATGTGTGTACACCTGGTGCATTGTTCTGCTTTGCTTTGTGTTCAAAGATGTGCCATACCAGATTCCTTAGGACCTTATGGTGAGATAGGGAAAGACAAAGATTGCGTGTAACTCTCATTCTTGTTGACTATGTTAGTCCCAAATGGCTAAACCTCTTTGTCTTTGCAGTAGAGATCAAATCCAGGAGTGGCCCTCACTTAAGGAAAATAAGTAATTTTAAGTCATTGATCTGAACCCTGAATTTCGTGAGAGAGAACTCTTGTTTTGGTTTGTAGGACTGTGCTGGAATTGAAAAGACTCTTGGCACAACATAGAGCTAAATAACAGCTTTGAGATTTGGCCCCTAGGAATTTCCTGTTTAAAAAGTGCTGGGCTTGGCCATGAACTTCGTATATGCAGCACACACCACGCCAGATGCGTGTTCTCTCTTTTGCAAAGCTGAGGGAACTGAAGACACTCCTGGATTTTAGCAGGATCTGCAGAAGCTTTGACAGCTGATAGATACCAATGTTGTATCCATAGCTCATGAGTTGCCATAATAACACATATAGTACTGCACAGCAATCGAGATCTGTAGCTGTACTTACGATATCTAGAGTTTAAATATAACACAGTGTGCAAAAGTGGTTTTTTTTCTTTTTTGCTTTATTTCACACTTACATAATTTTGAGGAAAAGGAACAGCAGAGCATGATTTAAAATGTTAATTTGGAGATAAGTGTGTAAGGTTTCTGTGGTTCTTTGAAATAAAGTAAAAAGGAGTACCTGATTGCAGGATAATTTTTACCTCCCTAAAACTGGTTCGCCCTAAGTTGTTGCAGAAGCTGCTTCAGGATCGTCACCTGAGTATCTGTTCTTAAAACAAAGCTTGGATTTGATTACAAACTATGTCTCAGACATTTAAAAGCACATCTGGTATAGTCCTGAATCCAATAAATATTTAAGGAGACTTAAAAAAAAACCTCACCAAACCCAAAAATCAACAAAACCACCTAGGAGAAACTGTAACCGAGCTGGATGATTCAGCCCCTGAGACAGGAGGAGCTAATGACCAAAGACTCAGCATAGAGAATTTGGGCAGGATTTGGAATGCTTCTCTTTTGAGCTTCTTGCAAATGCCCAAGTGTAGAACCTCACAACCTTTCTGTTCAGCTTGGAGATATCACATAGATAAAGTTCTATACAGATATATGGCAGATGCTGTTTTGCACCAGCACAATACAGTCTAGGGTAGGACAGCTGCTTCTGTTTTCAGGTTCATTGGTAAGGAGGTTTTAGGGCTTCAGCTGAGCAGCCTCTCTCTTAGCCTGGTTCACATTTCTAGTAGTAGTGACCTTTTTTTATTCCCAACCAGTTTTGTGTGTGTCTCATAATTATTTCCCAATCTCTTTAGGAGAATATTAGTGGGCTCAAGTCAGATCTCACAAAACCCCAGCGTTTGCGTGTGGGTACATAAGGTGCATATGCTATAATTTTCTTAAGAATATATCCTGTTTGTCAGCAGAAGAATTTCGACTAACATTTCTTCATTTCTTCTTGGCAAGTCTGCCAATATTTCTTTCTTCTTCATCGCACACTTTTGGATTGTGGTACCTCCTGGTGTTTTGAGCAACAGTTTGCAAGTGATCCACAGCTGGACTCCTACCTGAGCAAGTGAAAATATAATGTTTGGAAATGGTCTGATATGTATGGTTATATTACTTTGAGGTTTCCTGTTGGCCTTTTTACTTCAAGACTTGAGACATGACTGTTGTCTATCTGCTTACAAATTTTTTCATGACCTAAATGATACACAGATCCTAACAGGCTGTAGTTCCCCATGTCCTTCAATGCTGTTACATTTCTACTTCCTGGATCCCTTTTCTCACTTGGAGGCTTTGTACCCTTTGTTCTCTTTTGAAGACATTTGAAATTGCTGAAGCTTTCTCAATAAAAGTCAGTCCCTGCTGACTATGATTAAATCTTGTCTAAATAGTTTTAAGGTGTTTTATTTGTTTCTTTGCCCCTTAAGTATTGTAAAAGGTTTAAGCATATTTTCATTGTTAACCCTTCGTGGTAGAAGGAGCAAAGCTTCATCTTTCTTGGGCTGTTGGTGGGATCAGCTGTAGTTGTGATAGAAAGCAGGTGTAATTTCCTTTTGGTTGGAGGTGTTTCAGGACTGTGAATCTCCCTTACAAGTGATCATCTTGTTCAGCATCTCTTCTGTTTCAGCAGTTCCTGTTGACTAACTTGGATGGTTTCTTGCATCATTTTTTGTCTAAATTACCATCTTTGAGACTAATTTCTTCTGATATGCTCTACAGTAGGTATTGGGCCCTAATTGAGGATTTTGGATTTCACTAGACACTAAATCAATTTTTAAGCATAGGGCTGAGGATGAGCTCACTTACTTTTGAGTCAGGCAGCCTCAAAAACTATACAACCATTGGACTAAAAATTGTTCCCACTATGTTTGTGCTTAAACTGGCAAAACCTCATGACTACTAAAAAAAAAATAATCTTACCCAACTACAGAATGATAAAGCACTCTATTTATTTAACAAATAATCACTTTGGTCTAGACTGGGTTTACTTTTCCTGAAAATATCTTCTCCCAAAGTTTTACTGAGGCCTTGTCCATGTTTACAAACTTTGCAAACAGAGCTTTAAAAAAATAACAAAAACAACAATATAAAAAGAGAAAAATAATCCAGGAAGTGTTCTGGGTAAATTTAGATTAAGAGATGGTGGCTAAAAAGTCCTTTTGCCACTACTGTTTACCTTGTTCAAGCAGTGATATATGTACAGAAAGGGCCAATTTAGCAGATATCCCTCCACTTAAGGTATTTGGTAGCACACAGGTAGGAGATCTGCCTAAACCGTCTGCATGTGGATTACACATTATGCAGGGCTTCAAAATGGGTCCACTAACTTGGTTGAAAACAGCCTCCTCCTTCCATCTACGGGTTCACATTCTGGGTTTGATTAAGAAATGACAGCTGCATGGGATCCAACATCCTGTGGGACAAGCTTGTACATTCCACAAGCAAAAACAACTGAAAGCGGGAGCATTTTAAAAGAGAAAAGGGGCAAAAGTCAGTTCCTTGACGTTTATTGCACCTTAAAGTGATTTTGGAGGTGAATTAATGTTGGCATCAGGCTTCCTTATTCCTCTACTTATCACCAAATACATTGGTAAGTACTGAAAACATAAGAAGTGAGAGACTTTTTAAAGAGTGTCCAAATGGGTCAGTTTCTCATCTCTTTTGAAATATGAGAAATAAATAAAGGAAGATTAGAGAATTAAAGAAAGAAAATGAGGAAAAAATAGAAAATGGCAGAAAAAATGAAGTATAAATTACAATGGAAGAGAAATAATGTTAAAGATTGAAAAAATTGGTGGCTGAGAAAGGTCCATATCAATATTTTATACAATCTTTGCAGTGAAGGAGGGGATTCATTGAGTACTGCATCCTCCTCCAGAGTTATATGCTAGTTAAGTACTATAATTTCTCTTGGCTTTTCCTCCTTCACCTCAAAAGAAAAAAGCAGTGAAATACAGTTTTAGTGTGACTGTGAATAAAATACCTGCTTTTGTTCTTTTTTTCCTGTCCAAATTTTGCGAAGTGAGACCTCTGTGCTGTGAATGTCAGACATGGGCAGCTGAGTCATACAGAATGAAACGGAAGTACAGTTGACCTGCCATTGTTAGCATGTCCTATCACAGCTGTGTTTGTTGCCCATATGAGAGTTTTTCTTTGCACAACTATTCCTCTCTAAGTCTGCCCACTTAATTGTGTTGAAAATTGGTCCCTTTCTGTAAACCACTTAAGCATTCACAGTAGTGAAAACTACATGTAGACTAAAAGCTTACTCACAGATCCTAAAAGGTACCACACATTCAACTTCTACTCACATAAATTTCTATGAGGCTGGAGAAGCATCATCGGTAGATGCTGAACTGGCATCATTCTACACCTGAATAATCACGAGAGGCCGTAATGTGATGACAATATGTGTAATTTATGTGCAGCTAGCTGGGAGGAGCTGAGAAGACCACAGGCAGGCAATACAAACCCAAATGTTGCTTTTGCTTGTGTGCGGTTCATCATGCAGCAGTGCCTGTAAAATATTGAGGAGGCAGAAAAACTGCCACCTTGAAAGAAACAGAGGATTATAGAGAAAGATGAGTCATGGTATTGCCAGGCAATATTATTTGGTTTGTATTTCCTTGTACTAACAAGTGGAGATTTGGTTCAAAATGCAAAAAGTGCTGTGAGAGATTAGGGTGAGATGTTATATAAGAAAATAATTATTAGAATGATATTTGCAAGCTACCAATCTTACTTTTGAGATGCAACGTTGCAGGTGCTTTGCAACAAAAGGGTGATGGATATAAACTGTTGACTCAGTTTTTAGAACCTGTTGTTGTTGTTGCTCATTCTTTGTAAGCCCTTTAATTCCCTTCCACCTGCCTTTTCCTAAGACCTCATGGTGCAATGGTATAAAATTAGCTGAAGCTTTGGAAGGAAGCTCCAGGAAACAGATGATGTGCTTTTAGGCTAGACTGTCAAAACACTTCCCCAGAAGATCAGATTTATTCTGTATTGGATATTCAAAAGGGAAATAATGAATTATGTTACTGTGTCCCTTGGCTGAGGAGCAAACCAGTTTGAATTGAATTCATTATGCTGGAACAGGGATTCCAGTATTTCTCTGGGGTGGGCTGTGGCTGAAGTCGTTCACTTTGTCCTAGATTCTGGAGTGAGTGTCCAGAGAGATGATTTCACGTAGCTCTATAATGAATGACATTTGGAAGAAGCTCCTTCAGGAATGCTAAAAATATCTTGCTCTATTTAGACTTTTTTTCCTGTTCTAGGCAGGTCAGATGGCTTGACAGGAAGAATATTATAAAAAAAAGAAAAAAGGGGGGGTGTATATCCTTGCATCTATATTAGGGGTATAGGAAATTACTGTCAAGAATAATTCCTAGACTTTTACTGTAATGGTATCTTCGGGACTTTATTTACATTAACCTTTGTCCTTTCCTCAAGTAGGCATATTACAGACAAGGTTCTTCTGTCTCATGTTTTTCCAGGCATCACTAACATCCATACTCGTTTGCAATGTATTTTCCTTCCATATAGAGCAGCAGTGTGTGGATACACTGAACTACTGCATCAGTATCAGGAAAAGGGTGGGGGTCGTGCTCTCTCTGACCTTACACCTCTCAGTGCAAGGGGCTGCTGTAACTACAGGTTCTGGTCAGGTTTCAGAGTTCGTATGGAAAGAAAGAATTTGTTCCTCCTTTGAGAGAACAGATGGTGTGTGAATACTGACATGCAGGTCACAGTGGACCCTCTTAGGCCCTGCACAAGAGGTCAGACTGTAAGTGAACATCGTCATAAAGTTCACTGCAAGGGACACATACAAGTGTGGGAGTATGTTGGCATAAGGGAGTGGTAGCCTGGTTTGAAGTAAGTATAACTAAGAGGATTATTGGAGGAATTTGGCTGCCTATATATCTATCCTCTCAGCATGTAAGTAAGGATAACCAAGAGGATTATTGGAAAAATTTGGAGGCCTATACACCTATTGTCTCAGAATATGAACTTAGATCCACTCTTTTTAATTTTGATTTTTTAAAAATTAAAATCTCTCAGTTGTTTCATATTTGCACTTTCTTTTTATGCATGTACTTTGACTTAGAAATATATAAACCAGTTTTCCTTTGATAAGAATCCTCAAGATAATTTTTATGAGACTCAGTTTCTTGATTTTTATGCTGTGTCTGAAAACAGATTCATAGGTTTTGAAGACAGACAGGACTGTTGGGTTCACCTAATCAGATCTCTTATGTAAGATTTCCTTGAATTATTTCTGTCTGGAACTAGAGGAAGTCTTTCAGAAACAATAAAGGCAAAAATCTTCCAGTCTTGATTTTAAGTAGAGGTTTCCTTTATTAAAAATAAAAAGAAGTTACTTTGATTTGTTGTGTTTCAGAGAGTCATTCAATCCATAGCATTTTGAGGCAGTTTGAGTTGTTCTTATTTTCATATTTTTAAATTATAAAACTTGCAAACAAATTTGATTCAAGAGAAATAGGGTTAGGAGAGCCAATATTTGTTATGGCTGTGAAACCTTTCACTGCCTTTGGTTGTTCTGTCTTCCCTGGGTACTCCTAGTTAGCCCAACTGAGGAATGAATGCACTACTGTGCCATGCTACTTCAGAAGGGTGCATGTGTTGACTGCCCACATGTCAAGTGGATTTGCTGCTGCTGCTTTCTGCCTGCTTTTCCACAAGTAGAGAGCACTAAATGAAAGCTCTTAGCCACATTTTTTCAACAAAATTTTGAGACTTCTATCCAGTGTCTAAACTTGAAAATGCCCAGCCAATGCCAAGATGACTAGGGAGGGGTACAGGTGGTAGGGGAACAACCAGGTTGGTGATGGTCATGGCTAAGGCCCTTTCCCTTCCATGTGTAACTGACACCTGGTAAAATCTTGAGCGCTGGAAGAGTGAAAGATGTAATAGTTCTAATTATGGCTTTGAATTGACCCCACAGATTCAGATCTTCTCTGTTTCTGCTTCATGAGGGCTGTAAACTTTGCAGCTGGCTCCCATTCATGGAGGGTGTATTCAGGACTGTGTTTGGGAAGTTTGAAGTTGGATTATGCATATTGTTCTTTCTCTAATCATGCTGTCCATATCTTTCTCTGCCAATACGGCATGATTTTTCTCTCTGGGTTTTTTCATGGCAACTGGAATATTACATCTTCCAAATTTGTTTTCAAAAGCCAAATCTGTTGTATCATTTAATTTAGTAAATCTAACATAAATCGAGAATTCAGTACCACATGGCCATGGTGGACATAGAATTTCATAGACGTTAAGAAGTTCTATGACTTTTGGATTTGATGAGAACTATAATTGTAAGAGGCACCAGCCATTAATGAGTATGGAAACTAAACTGCTGCTGTGTTGGCAAAGGAGAAATTATTCCTCCAGGTCATGGGTGAAGTGATGAAACAACAAACTGAAGGGAGTCAACAGCACACTGCACACAGGCAAGTACTTTTGGACTGTGGCTATAATGGTTTTCCGTATGTTACCGAAAAGACCTTCCATCTTTATTATAGACAGAACCAGCAATAACAATAAGAATTCATCTCATTGCTGAAGGGTAGAGTCTATTTGGGCAGTTATCATTTAAATTCCTCTGTTGGAGATTTAAGCTGGCACAGGCAACTACTGTCGAGGTCGTAAGAGCTGCATTTCCCTTGCCCTAAGATGGCCAGCTGGTCTGTCGTGCTGCATGTGTACATGCTATTTTTACAGCACTGTCTATAGTTGCCAGTGGTGATGATCCAGAGCACTCCTTCCCAATGGCAACAGGCTTTAGGAATGTAAGCTATTTCATGACTCTTTGCCTTTTCACACACAGAAATAAAAGTAATAATAGCCTTGGCTGGCTTGTATAAGGGACCATTAAAATAATCAAATAGAGAACATTGAACTCACATGTTGGACTCTGATCATGAATCGAAACTTAATTAAAACATAGTTGCTGCCATGTCCAAAATAGCAGAAGGCAAGTTAATGTTTCTGTCTCTGCTGTTTGATGTGATAGCATGTTTAAAGATCTACCATTTAATCCAGTGACAGGGAGGACAGCCATGTTAACAAGAAACAAGTACTGTCATCCTCTTTCTGGCATTGACTTTAAAATCAGTTGTGGATTTGTCCCATGGCTTGAAAGGGAATGTGCTTGCGTTGACTATCTGTGAAGATGGCATTCTGGATTGGGTCCTAAATACATGCTATATGAGTAATAAGATATATGGAAGGATGCATTATGTTCTGAAGCATATATGCAAACTTATCTCACTTTGCAGAAGTCCAATATACATTAACATAGGGAGGAATTGTTTATACGTTATACATTTTGGATTCCAGCTTTCTTTAAAATTCAAGTAATTTATGAAATTGCTCTCTTGGTATGAAGTCAGATTCATGAGAATCACAAAGACTATAAAAAGGTTGACTTTTTTTGGTCTAGGATCTAAGTATATTGACTGAAGACAGGTCCCTAATGCTTCAGCATGGCCCACTGGTTGCAACTTGCAGCGTGCATAGCTTTTCAATGTCACATGGAAAGAAACTGTCTGAATTTGCTTGCACCTCTGCTCTCATGAGTCTTAGGTCAGTGACTACCACCATACAGATGGTGATGAGCATCACAAGATGCTTCCACTTTCATCTTGCCTGGTTCTTGACAAAATGAATACATTTATACAGCTTAAGCAGTTCTGTACTTCTCTTTGAAATCTGTAATGGGCTAGTTCATGAGAAATTCAGTCTCAGAAGTTTAGGCTTGACTTTCATGTTCTTATTAAAATACTGGTGTAGTTTAGGAAACTTTTCTTTTTCAGCACTAACCATAATGTTGCCTCTTCCCTGTGCTGCCACAGGCGTTTGGGTTGTTTGGTTTTCAGACTCTGTTTGCCACACACAGGTGTGATGAACACAATTCTAAGCAGTGTGAAGGAGCAGCTGAGAGCAGAGATGGCTTAAGCTTACTTGTGCAGTATTGTTGCTGAAAGTGTAGCCACAAGCTCAAGTTCATGCTGCTTCTGGTAACAAGTCCGGTTTCAGAGTCTCTGGTTTCTCCTTGGGTGGTGGTTGTGGGAGGGAAGGCTAAAAACAGCTAAAAGGCATTGCATAACTTAAAATGCTTTATGTCTTGAGTTTGCTGGAGTTATGACTCTGCTTTATATGACACCCTCATAATGAAGTGAGGGAAACAGAAGATGAGACTCATGCAGGCAGTGACAAAGTAATTGGAAGGAGGACGTTATCAATGATCCTTTGTTATAATAGTGTGCCCCTGAGCAGGGCTCTGGGGAGGTATCTCTGACCTTGAGTTTTTTTTGAAAATTTACGCAATGAGGATGATGATACATTTTAAGTTTGTAGATGACACCTAAACTGAACCTGATGAGGAATGTGTAAAATTTGAAGACAAATTGAAGAAACATTCTGAAGAAAGGGGATGTATTTCCATAGGAGTAAGTGCAGAGGAGGATGATGTGAATAGGAAGCAGTACAGATGCAGGACAGAGAATAGTGAAGGTAGTTGTTTGATAGAAAAGGGTTTGGTACAGTCATGGCTAAGCAGCTGAACAGGCATCAACAGGGTTGTGTGATTTCAAGGAGGAAAAAGGCAGGTGCTTTGGAAGGTTCTAAAAGATCACAGCTTTTCAAGCTGCATAAAAAGAACCTTCTGATCTCATACTACCCTTCCAGGCTTAAGTTTTTGTTGCAGGTATAATCAGTTGGGTAGAAGAACTAAAATAGAAGTTTAAGGGATTGAAGAAACCTCTGCATGGAATATTGAAATCAGATTTTCTTAACCCGTATGAGAAAGAAAATCACAGATTTGAAGTATGTACCAAGCAGCTGCAAGAGGAAGGGTTCACTCAGGTAACCATGGCCCTGGCAGGTAGGAGAGGAAGTTAATGGACATAGCACAAGAAAGATTTAGGTCAGTTTTTCTACTGGTAAAGACAAATGGTAAAGAACTGGTAAAAATTTTCTGGGGAAGCTGTAAAAGACCTTCAGTAACAGAAATTCCAGTAGGTTAGACAGGAAAGGCAGGAAACACGTAGGTAGAGTTCATCTTGCCTTGGGGCAACGGCAAGTTGGTGGAATAATCTCAACGACCTTTTGAAGACTTTTGCAGGCTGATTTTTCTATTTGTCTACAACCAGTTGCCCATCTTTTTTGAGCAGTAGTGTAACATGGCCAAACTCTAGAAAAAGTACTTCTTCATCTGCATTTTGCTCTAGACATAATCTACTACTCTTCGCAATTTACAGCTGATGCCTCCCAGTTATACTGACTCACTGGCCATGTCCAGGAGCTGTGCCCGCTGACACCATGTTTTCAGTTGAGAAAATCAATGGCTTTACATACAGGGAGAGATGAACAAAGTGTTAATATGATTCTTTCTTTTAAGGCCAAATGGACAAAAAATCAGTTTATTACTTAAATTTCTAATAAAAATTTCATTTGGCTTTGGGTGCCAGCTTGAGAAAAATATCTGTATTCATAAATACCTGCTTGCTTCATCACTTATATGTTGCCTCTTTATAAAGCTAATAAGATGTCAAGCCAACTGTAATCCTGTTTAAATTTTGGATAAAAGGTGTTAAATATACTGAGAATTGTCACAGATATTTGATTTCTGACCTAGGCCAAACAGATTTAATTTGTAGGATTGTCTGACCACTGTTCTTTCGTTGTATATACATTATACCTTTGCTAAGCATGTATTGGTGGGAGCTATCTATGATTACCTCTGTGTGGAGACCTGATGCTGATTTGAATAAAAATGGGATGCAAGATGACATACAGTATTAGTTATTGAACCTGGAGCTTTATTGATGCGAAGGCTGATGTTCTCTGTAGTGTTGTTTCTAGGAAAATGTGGGGGCTGATGGAATGGCTAGACATGGTAAAAATCAGTGTGTATGTCCTGGTTCTGTCTTGAAATGAAGAAGCGCAAAATATCAAGACAGAAAAATTTGGGGATGGACTGAAAACAAAGCACTTGAATCTTTCACTAACCAAACGATGTCTCTTGAGCTTCTTCCATATTCCCCGCATTTTCCATCTATGCAGAGCAAAGTTGCCTCGTTATACTGCCTGCAGCAAAGTTCTGTCACTTTTTTCTGCAAAATTTTGTATTCAGGATAAAGGTAGAGTTGCTATACCAAACCACAAGTTTGGCTCCCTGTGGTATTCCAGCTCATGAAGGCATCCAGTGCTGGAAGGAAAAGGATTTGTACCTAAACCTGGTGTTTGTGGTGGTGCATGTGCTGTGAGAGGCCGTTTTCTGGAACACAGTTGCTCCCTCATGGACTCTCACATAATGTTTTTAGGGATAGTGACCTTCTCATTTCTTGATCTCTTTCAAATACCTGCAGACTTAGAGGAAGAATGAAGGATATTTTACTCTTTTCAGATATGCTGTCTTTTCTTCCTGGTGTCTGAGGTTCTTACATTTAAGACAAAAGACAAAATTGCGTAGGCTCATTAAATAGCTTCGTATGTGTACCCTGAGCTTGCAAGCTGTTTATCATTGATCCCTCCAGCCTTACACTGGAAACCACAGGGTCTTTTTCAGAATACAGGTAGATTTGTGGAAAACTAATGCTCATTTTTCTTGTGGCTGCCTAATAATCATAGAGTATTTTCTAAGGCAATGCCAACATTTAGCTAGTTTAATGAGTCTGAATGGGCAAACAAATCCGTCTTTTTGAGCTGGCAGAATAGGATTACATAGGAACTAGTTTGTGCTGATGCTGTTGAAATAGCAAAGATGCCTGATATGGCTGGTACGAGAATCTGAAGACGTTACACGAGAAAGCTGCTATCACTAGACCTCAAAAGAAAATGATAGTTACCATGCTGACTTTATGAGGCATGTCGGTTCTTGCAACGACAGCTGCAGGAAACTGTGGTGAGGCTTTCCTCGTCTCTTCAGATAGTCTCCTGACCCCTGAGTTGGAGTCTGTTTGCTCCTGTCTGTTGCAAGTCGGTGAAAGGAAATTTTCCTAGCAGGGAACTATGGTTTTGAGTACACAGTGTTGGTGTAGGAAGTGCTACAGAACAGGCTGTGTGCTCAGTGCAGTCTGAAGCCACGTGCTCTCTCCTGCCTTGCACTGAGCCAAAGTATATGGTGTATGATACTGGTACTGGGGATGAGAAATGATGCTTGCAAACAGCCATAAAGTAGCACTGCAGCTTCATCCACACCAGAGCCATTAGAGCTGATGACTCTCTGCTAGAAGACAGCAATGGTCAGACGAATGTGTTAAAGGACTGGGTCCTAAGCCGTCCTAAGCGATTGAGAAGCTCTAAACAGAAAAAGAATCAAGTCTTGTAATACAGCTTTTTTTTTCTTTCTTCTTGAATAGATATCAGAAAATTTGCCAATGAACACAGTTTCCATGGAGAACAGTAAGAGGCTCTGCCTCAGAGGCGACCCACCTGTCTGACCCTGTGAACAGTGTATTTTTATATGACGAAAGACACAAGACCCTTACCATCATTAGGGAACCAGCAGCATTTGAAAAGCGGGAGACAGCAGGGCTCAAAGCTGCTACAGAGTGTGCTCAGGTGTCCTGGAGTCATAGCATGGCTGGGGAGTGGTAGTTCTGGGTCTCCTAAAGCCAGGTACTGAGGTGGTACTGCAGCTTCTGCCTCAAGAAGGTGTTGGCTCTTCAGAGAGTCCCTGCTTGAACTTCTTGGAAACTACAAGCTGTGGCTGCCTGTGTCATGATTTGCTGAAGTCTTAGGGAGCAGTCTTTTCAACTGACCTTGATCCATAGATCTCTCCAACAGTTCTGTTCTTCCTCCGCTTACTGCCTTCATCATTTAAGAAATCTTATTTTATCTTCTCACTTATGTGGATGAAATCTCTGTGGGTGAGAATTGGGAACTTGTCTTCAAACAGAGCAGTGTTTTTTAATGGAGTTATTTAGATGCTCCTGTAATGAATGGAAGATCTTATGGCTATTGAACCTGGGTAGGGATTTGCAAATCTGTTCTCCAGAGGTTTGTGATCCAGTTCATTTCCATCTTCAGTACTAGGGCAGTTATGAAGAGGGTTTGAAATTCAGGGGAAGTCCCCTGTCGTTCTTATGCTGTTGTCACACTCTAATATCAGCCTTTATTGTCTTCCTCTGAATTTTGCTTACTCGATGGACTGCCTGATTAGGTCTATGTGGGCATATTATATTTCATAATGAAACACACAAATGGGGTGTTATTATTCATTAATCTAGCAATGACAAATAGAGCTGAGCAAGGTTTTAAATGCACAGCACATTTTCTGGTTTAAAGATCTGTGCCATTCTGAGCCTTTTGGCGGATGCAGCAGAAACCAATGCAAGTTTGTGTACCCTGCTGTGAAATGGGGACATAAACTGGGAACATATTTCTAAAGATACCCATGCAGAAGTACATAGCTGATATGTGCATCTAACATTGAACTGGAAAAGAGAAAAATAATTTTGTCACTTGTTTAGTAGGTACTTGATGCAAAGCACGCTTTAAATCTAAATGCAGATCAGATTTTGAGGTGTATCTGACCATATTGCAAATAACTTACGCAAACTGTGGTTTTTAAAAGATGTTACCACACTGCAGATTAGAGTTAGGAAGGTTTTTTTCTTCTGTATATGGCTTTTCTGGCAAATTGAGTAATTGGACTTGTATCTAAAGCCTGATTAATAAAGCATGGTTATATTATTATTTTGTTATTTTGTTATTTAATTTTCTTTACATGCCAATGGTCAGGAACAACTAATAACTATTTGGAAACAACCAAATCCAAGTCATGGATGCATTTTAAGCTCCCACTGTGAGTCCTGGAAGTTCAGTGGGACAAAATTAAAAGCATCTCCTTGCATACAGACTATCCTTCTTTCTTTTATTCTCAGGCCCCTGAAAAGCAAAGAATTAGGGATATTTTCTGTGAAAAGGAAACATCCTTCAAGACCTTGTGAGAATTCTAGTTGACCAATACGAAGATGAATATTCATATGGCACCATTCCTCCTAAATTTAGTGCGTTTGGGTAGTCCACTGATTTCTATGGGACTATTCCTGTGCTGAAGTTTTGGTCCAGTAATTACCAGTCTGTTCATTTGGAAAGCTATTATAATTGTTACTGGAGATTCAGAAGGGCAGAGGCAGTGTCTGAAGCCAAGAAATTTGCCAATATAAATTTTTAAAATGTCTTTTTAGGATAAATGTAGAAGACTGGAGCACCTGTGACTGTGCATATGCAATGGTGAGTGATGCTTTTCAAGCTTTTATTACTAGCAATAGTCACGAGTGGATGTTGCTGTGGTTTGACACAGGAAACAGACAGTACTAGAGCCATCTCTGCTATCAATGTACTATAGGGAAGTAAAGCTTCATTGCACCACTGTTACAGCTTGCACCCTGGAATTTGGCAAGCTGGAGCAGTTCTGAGGCTGCACGGTTCAGACAGTATGTTCAGAGCATGCAAAAAGATGTTTGAGTATGTATAATAATAATTCTATGCAATCTGTCATCTAGACTTTTCTATTTATTAAAAGGAGAGTGCAAGGAATAAATCCTTCTCTTGCTGATAGTAATTATCTCCAAATTCGGAGAAGCATAAAGAAAAGCCTGAGCAAGATTTTCACTTGATTTAAACTTAAGTTACTTTTCTCGGCACAGCTGGTGGTTTATCTAAAATGATACCACTTACTGAACTCTTGTGGCTGAAAATAAAGCTGAAAAACTTGTTGATAAGTGCTTTTTACATGTATGCATGTGCATGTAAACATATAAAGACACCATTGAGACAAGTTTCATGCAGCCAGTTCTGCAAATAATAATGAAGACTTCATTTTTTATTTTGTCATAGTTACCAGACTAGTCTGTTAGATTTGTCAGGTCGCTGTTTACAGATGAACCCTTTGTTATGACATCCAGATTTATAGTTCTGATCCTTTCACTTTCAAATGTTGCCCCGAGGCAGACTAAATACTAAGAAACTACACAGCTGCTTAAATTCAAATATTTTGCTGGAGTGGAAAGCCAACCTTTCCTATCCTTTTTTAGAAAGATCCTGATATGTGACAATGATGGCACTCAGCCACTGTCATGCTAGGAAAAGTGTGCCATGCTGTGGTGTATGTTGTTAACATTACAGTACTAAAATAATTTTGGTAAGTCTGTGCCTCCTCCGTAATTACTTCTCTACGAAGCTGTTGATTTGCTGGGTCTCTCTCAGCTTCTTCTCTTACAGCTGGATGTGGCAGTGTGTCCCTCTGCCATGGGGTGTGGTGGCAGCTACCCCACTGCTCCAGTCAAACATGGGCTGCATTTGCTCTTACATAATACAAAGTATGGTAATGCAGGTTTTGTGCACTTCTCTCAAATCTCAGCCCTGCAGCAGAAATTGAAACCAAGTTCTGCGTCTGATTTCCTCTTCACAATACCTGTACACTGACAGTGAAGTGGAAAATTAGGAGTAGGAGAGACTTCCGCACATTGAGAGGAGAACTAGGAGTACTGGAGAACCAAAAGAGAAGGAGCTCGGGGGTACATTTCCTTCCTGTGCCTCTGGCAAGCATGAAAAATGCTGTGCTCCTGCAAAAATGTGCTTTGCTTTTTATGTGCTTTTCATACGTATAACCTGTGGGTTATACTTATGAAAATTCTCTCTAGACTATTTGTAAACTATGTGTTTTTAGGAAAGCTGCAAAATATCAGAGTATTAATGATGTTTGTGGAACACGTTTACTTGAAGCTGACATGACCAAGATGCCTACAGGCCTCTGTTAATGACAGGTGACTGACTTCCGTGGATACCAAGGATTCAGCCTACTTCTTGTGCTTTCTGCTGGGAATTTTGACAATAGGGATTACAACTGGTAAAGGTTGTGAGGCTTTCTATAACACAGACTCTTTTCCTGTTGAGGTGGTGTGGAGAGGACTTGATTTGGCAAGACCTTTCTTGTACTTTTTCTTTAATTTAGCTCTTGAATGTGAGGTCACAGTCTGTCCCTCTGCATTTGACTTATGGACATGATGAATGCAACACTGAAAACTTTTATGTCTGCCTGATTCTTTACAAGATCAGAACTCCAAAGTTTTGGCTGCCCATTCTTGAAAAGTGGATTTTTTGTTTCAAAGCAAGATAAATGAGTAGGGCCACAGAGGCAGACCTGAATGATGCTAGAGAAACATTTGCAATAAAAAAGGTTGACAGGATCAAAACAACAAAAGGCTAAATTTAGATCTGCATTACTTTATTTAAATGGGTTTTGAAACATTTACCAGCGGCTTTTAAATGTTGCTGTGGTCTGTTAAAAAAAAAATTGTGAACATGAATTTCTCACTTAAAGTTTATATAAATAGTAGCAAAAAGAAACCCCTCAGTTTTTCAGCATTTATGTTTTCCCCATCCTGGCAGCAGCAAACCTACTGTCTTCTTTCTCAACAATAACTGCGTTTTCCCCCTTTATTCATTGTGCTTCCTGGTTGAAGATTTCTATTTTGAGAAAACAAAGAGCTTTGAAGATAATTGTTTTATTAAATGTACGTAAAATTGTGGTGGGTCAGCTCTGTGGTACACCACCCTTGACAGTCTCTCTTGAGGCTTCTTTCTGTGCTAAAAATAGAATTACTTGGTACTGTGGTGAGGAATGAGTGAAGGGGTGAAGAAAAGACTTTTTATGAGGTAAAGTCAGGAACATGCCTGTTCAGCATGGCAGAAAAGATTCATTCGAGATGCTTCTTGTTATAGAAACAGTGGTCAAGGCTGCAAGGTGACTTAGCTGTGGCAGCCAGGGGACTTAAAGGCATTTCCAAAGTACCTTGAAGCCATTCCTTGAAAAAAAAGAAAAAAAACTGATGATGGATTTTGATGGGCTTTTTTTTTGTACCTGTTTGCTGCCAAATGAGTTCTGTAGCTCTTGGCTGATGGCCTGTAGCTCTGAGAGACTCAGAGTGCGTAATTATGGGGCTCACACCAAGTGCATAGTTTAAGCTTGCATATTCATCTTTCTTTTGACGTGTCATATAGCCTGTTCTTCTGGAGTCTATCAACTGCAATTACAATAACGCAAAATGGTCCTCTGTGTTTTGTTTCTTATGATCATTTATGTACGTAAAACATATGCAGCTCTGGTTGGCCTGTGGTGCTTGGGACTTACTCATTACCAAAAAAAAAAAAAGAGATAAAAATGGCTTGGCCAAGAAGACCTAAGGACTTTTACAATGTCTCTTTAGTGGATTGACATCTGGGACACAAAGTCTGAGTTTATTGGGTGAATCCTGAATTTCCAGGATTTGCTGATTGAACTAGTTCATTAAAATTTGGATGAGCTCCCTGTGTCAGGGTTTTGGCTCCCCTTGGCCACTTTACATTTGTCTCTAGCTTATGACTCTCAAACAGCCTGTTTAGCCTGTCTGCTTTTGAATTGGCCTTGGGAAACTCTCTTTGTCATTGCCAAGTGCCCATCATCTCAAGGAAGAGTTATTTATTTTTGATTGTCTCTATGACATGCCGTGAATGTAGAAAAAGAAAATTGCACAGGGGTTTTGAGAGGCTTAGATGTTTAAGGAAACACTCTGCAGATTTATTGAAACACTTTAGAAAAGCAGCGGCTGACAGTGCCCCTTTACTTGATACCTCAGTTGACAAAATCACGTGCCTCCAACTCAGGGTGTGATATGAATGGGTTTACAGTAGGTCACTCTAAGACTTTGTTTTATTCCAGAACCAGAATTTCTGTTCTTGGGGTATTAACAACGTCCCGGTCAGTTCAGGTGTTATCTGTGAGGCTCACCTAATATCCTGCAGAGAATAAAGAAAAGGGAAGAATTAGAGCAATTCCTCATACAAGGAAAGAGGGTTTTCCGCTAGGTGCCAAGAGACAAGCCTCTCAGAGCACATCTACCAGCTGTTGCTGGGGTAATACAATAGAGAAGTGAATCAGGACAGGCGGTGACCCTGGCTCAGGTTTAAAATGAAATTTAGGCATCATTTAAAGTTGAGAGGCCAAAGTGACTCCAGGGTCTGTCTGATTTTGGAGCTGATTTATATTGAGAGCAAAGCACATGTCCACACCGTGCTGAGGACAGGGTGGGGCGGCTATAAGATGCTCGTGTTAGCAGAGATGGGGCTGGAAATGGAAAATACATTGCTGGATTAGAATGGTGCTACAGGGGATCTCACAGGACCTGCTAAGTTGCTGAAGGGATGCAACTATGCTGGTTCTTGTTGTGACTCTCTGCAGAACCAGAATGTGGGGAGGCCCACTTTGAGCTCCTGCTGCCTCAGACATTTTGAGCTGCAACATGGCTATTGCCCTGGTTTTCCAAAATGCTTCTAAATAATAATGTTCCTCTCTTTTGTGGTTTAGACCTTCATGGTGGTTTAAATAGTGTCAGAAGAAACTGTTGTGTATTTTATAGTCTGCGCCAAGTGATCTTTCCATTTGGGGAATTCAACCTTTTAACATGTTTTAACTTGGGGACCAAAATTAGTCAGAAAATTCTTCTTAGATGTGTAATTTGCTAAGTAGTCCTTGTCATTGGGATTTTCTAATATTGTTCACTTTTGAATGTAATTTTTCTGGCAGAGGCTACTCTATTCCAGAAATAAATTACTCTCAAAGGAGAGTGACTGTTAATGTTTCCATCATTACCTTCCTATGGTGGAGGTTAAAAGCTATGTTTTCACCATAAAATGGGGAATTTTTTTTTTTCCTCACATAAGAATATGGATCTTGAGATAACTAGCTGACTGTAAAACCAAAGCAAACCAGAAAATGATTCCTTTCCTTCTGCCAAAAAAATCCCCTTCTACTCTCCCCCTCCTCCCCAGTAGTGTGTTGACAGTTTATACATCTGACTGTAATTATGCATACTGAGATAAAAATAAGCCATACTTCTTGTTATCTCAGTGTAAAATCCTACTTTGACATAAAAAGCATATATTTTACTGTTATTATTCTCTTCACTTAAGGAGACACTCTGGTTTTGCAGTATGTGGGAACGTGGGAGGATGTTTTAGTGACTCTGTATAAAGGGACACACTTGATATAATATTTTTTGGGCAGCTATAGGGCTGCCAACTATTTTGTAGGCCAGTCTGATTGTGCGTTAGAGTTTCCATCCCTGAATATCCCCGGCAGGCTGAATTCAACTGCAGTGATGTCAAAGCCCAGAATGACTCAATAAGGCAGAAGCAGAAACACAGAAGCAAACTGCTTTAGAAAATGCTGCATGAAAATAGATGGCACCAGATGTTGGTAGGAAGATACAAGGATATCCAAATGACTAACTAACTGCATGTGGAGCCTACCTGAGTGATATGCACAGAGTATGTGCAAAGTGAGGCTGGTGAGACTCCATTTGGCTTTGGAGTTAATGGACTGCTTGAAACAGGTGTGTGTGTGTCTGTGATTGGCTTTGCATGCAGAAGCAAATCTGAGTGAGAGGAAGGATGTTTAGATGAGAAATTAAGTTCACAGTCAAGCTTTATTGCTCACGTGTAACCATAGTGCCTCAATTTCTTACCTATAACATGGAACTGGGGGTGCTTCCCGCCCTGTCCCTCAAGGTGTATTGTTAGAGTGAGAACAGCTTTTATTCTGAAAGGTCTTGTTAGAGTAAGATTAAATTTTTTAAAATTGTTATGATTATTTTAGGTAGCACATCGTACTCAGTCTTCACTTGTGCTCCTGCAGTGTTGTTATTACATTTGCCTCTGAAGTTTCATTTAAAATGTCATCATAATTCAAAATGAAACTGTCAATTTTTTCCCCCATTTCACCTAGTTTTGATGTGAAACTGTACATTTCTTATAGTTCTTTAGATCATAAAGCTTTGCTTGAGGCTGGGCCCCAGTTGACTGAATAGTTATGCAAACATTAGCAAATTTTCCCTTGAGCTAAGTTTCATGTTTGCAATGAAATCTGAACTCAGGCAAATTTTGTGTGGTTTTCATTGCAAACATGTAGGCAATGCATGAAAGCTGTGCATTTTCCTGTCTGCTCTCTGGAATGATCTAACTTTTCATTTTTCTCAAGTCTCCCATGTTAATGACATAGCAGAGTTGTCATTAATTTGCAGTTTAATATCTTTATGTTAATCGTTAGGTAGAGTGTTTGCTGTAATTTTGCAAGGCATTTTTAGTAATTTACGCAATTAGAGTTTGACTGATGGTTTGCATATTAAGATTTTTAGCCCATGCATTAAAAAAAAAGTCTCCTTTTTTTTCTCGTCCTTGTCTGAAACCCCAAATGTACTTTTGTTTGTTTGTTTACAAGCATGTGTCATTTGAAACAGAAGGCCGGCAGATTGGTGTGAATGTCTAGTCCCCTTCTGCCAGATTTTATATTTGGGCTGGAGCAGCAGATGGCTGTTGTTTCTGTAGGCTGGCAAGAAGTGTAATTACACAGAGCCCTTCCACCCCCTTACGGCACACTTGGAGCGTTTAGTGCCGCGCTTTGCAGTCCGTGGAAATCTGCCCTCAGAGCAGGATCCCTGCCAGCTCTGAGCAGTGCTAATCGAACTTCTGCCACCAGCAATAATTATCAAGAGTTATACCTAAAATTCCCCGGTTGTACAATGTACATAACATGCAAGCTCTAGGTTGTGCTCCATGCTTTTTGTTTGTTTTTAATAGATTTTGGTTTTCTGCTCTGTTTCAGTTCATTTTTCAGCCGGTTAAGAAAAATTAATTGCTTATGCATATTAACAGCCTACAGGAAATCTTGCACCTTTCCCTCTATTCCCTCCTTTCCTCCCTCCCTCCTTTCATAAGCACAAAAAGGAATACTTCTAAGCTAGTGCATGAGTCAGTAATCTTGATTTATTGAGCTGAGATACCTTTGCCTGTATGTGATTAGAGACAAATTAGAAATTCTTGTTGGTGCTAGTTTGCAACCCCAGATGTCACAGCTTTGAACAGAAAAGAAAGCAGAAAAGTTCGCAGCAGTCCTGAAGCTGCAGAAGCCATGAGTGTTCTTGCGTTATGCTTTCCCCTCTCAACAGGGTTTGAGGAAAGCAGTGTGTGCCCTCAGTGATTTCCAGACATAGTCAGATCTGTTAGCTTAAATTTCCAGTAGAAGTGGTGCATTTGCAGCCACACACTGACATTTTCAATGAACTGGGAGAGGTGCAGACAGTTTTCTTTTGCAGATCTTGCGGTGGTAAGGGAGTAACTTTGTGCAGCAGGATATACTGGGAGGCTGGGTTTTTTTTCTGGACCCTGTAAAGAACAGTTAACCAAAATTACTGGTGGAGTACGAGTTATCTAACAGGACAGTTAATAGGGCATTAGTCTGAATTATTTTATCCCTAGCTAAGGACATACCAGAGAAGCACAGGAGCTGTGGTTTTCCAAATCCGGCCATTTGTGTCCTAGTACCCATGTGGCAATGAATATCTAGTGCTTTCCAGCAAGAAAGGCTCTTTATGAGCAACTGGTCATTGCATAATGTGGTATAGAGGATATAAATTAGACTGACTACTGAAGGGAATCTGTTTGTGTCCTGAAGTACAGTATTTAGAGACTTTTTTAGGCACAAAACTGTCCTATTCTTTTTATTTATTGTGTACATAGTGTTACTAGCTCTTAAATGCATTAAAGAGTTCTCATTCATTCAAGCATGTGCACAGACACCCTCAGTGGGGATTTTGTTGGTTATCCTTATGCTCTCAGAGGCAGAAACGGGGCTGTTTGGACTGGGAACAAAATCAAAGCTCACAGGGCAGGGTCCTTTACAAATGTAGGGACATTATTATTGTTTTCCAGTGCATAACAACCAAATACTCTTGTTTTGCTAGTATTATTTTGTTACTTCATCCCTCTTCCTCACTTGCCTTTACAGCTAAATGACCTTTCACGTGCATGGGGTCAGTCTTCGAGATGAATGTCCATCTGAAGAAAGAGAAACAGAACGTATTGCAGTGATAAAGTTACAAGTGTAAAGCTCCTTCTGAGCATGCAACAAATGCATAAAAGCATTCAAATACATAAATTTATGCTTATTATAGCTTGATATGGATACATGATTTTGTGCACTAGCTTCTGCCCAAACATTTTATGATGAACTGTACACTAGTTCATCAAACAGCAACAGCCCTCTTCCCTCCTCTCCCTGTACGCTTATGTTTGGGTGAATTAAGTGGCATGCAATGTTAAAAGAAGAGGGAGATATAAGAAAATTCTGTAAAATATTAGTGGAAAAGCTTGTTTATTGGTAGTCATGGTGAAAAGCACAGCAGCCCACAGTATGACAACTAAATACATCTAAAGCATGTAGGTACTTGGACTGTAGCTGTTTAACGAGAACCTGATTATGCCTTTTTATCCATTTGCCCTCCAGCTTGGCCATGCAGGCATGGGAGGAACTGTAACATGCAGCGGATGCCACTGCAAGCACGTGGTCTCCTAAACTTTCCTTCAATATAGAGCCTTGTTCTCTTTGTAATGTTGCAGTTAGTGACAGATGGTTATATTGGGAAAACAGGGCTCTGGCATTTTTCAGCTCTCATTGGTCCGTTTGTCGCTCAGCTAATATTGGCATCTTTTCACATGTGTGTGTTGGGTTGGTAAAGTTTTTTAGCAAGTCTTTCCCCATTCCCTTTCTTTGGCTTGGAACTCTTGAAACCTGTTTCTGCTGCCTCCCCTCCAAAACTCACACCTTCACCATTTTTATGGCAATGGAAAAATAAAGAGTGACACAGAGCAAGTCTGGGTGATTGGTGAACCACTCCTGGATTGTCTGCATACCATGGCAGTGTTCACCACTCTGCATCAGGGAAAGAAGCAGCCTCTTATTGCTCTCACTTTAGGTGTGTTTTCACAAAGAAGCTAGAGATGTAATAGCATGAGAGAGTTCCTCTGTTAGGGTACATAATGTTTTCCTGCTTTTATTCATCCTAGTTTGCATTTTGCTGTGAGTTCTTAGAAAGGTTTATGATTTTTACATTTTTATGTACTCCCACAGCTGTGTACACAGAGTTTTGCTGAAGTTCATGTGCTTCCACTGAATGACACAAGCTGCAGGCAATTGCTGTCTGCAATTTTTCTCCTGTAGGTTTTCCCTCGAGCTGCTCAAGTACCAGGGGAACCTCATCTCTGACTAATTTGTTGATGTGTAATAAGAGTTCAAAGATCTCTGGTGCAAACATGTTTGTTCACAGTGTATAGCTTTGTTTCTATTAGAATTACAGATGAAAGATGTTCTAACACTTGCAATATATTTAATGTTTCGGATTAGTATTAGCTTAACTTAATTCAGGCTCATCAAATCACTTGCTTTCTATGAATCTCTTTTCCTCCCTTCCTACACTCATCTGTTGGTTCCTATGTTTTTTTATATTTTCTTATTTTTTGTTTCATCTGCATACATTTTTGCTACTTCTTTGTTGCTTAAACCAGAATTTTGCCTGATTTAACATAGCAAACAAAACCAAGGACAACATGGAAAACATCTGAAAAGATTAGTGCCAGCTGCAATCATGTCAGCAGTGCAGTTTATATTTAGAGGGGAAGCGTGCTGGAGAGGAGGTGAAGAGTTCAGAGTGGGATTCAACCTGACTGCTTGGATCTGAGTGAGGAAGGACTGGCTGCTGCTAGGATCAAGCTGGCCTTCCCAGCTCTTGTACATAGTGCTCATTTCAATCTATTATCAGGGCTTTTTCCACCGCAGCCTTGGAAAGCTGTTTGGGAGAGGGGTACACCAACACCCACCCTTTTGCTAAGAAGCCACGAGGAGCTTTCAATGTTCTCTATTCTTGCGAGTTATCTGGCATTAACCTGACTCTTAATTCTGTGTTCTGCTCAGTGGACCACAAGTCTTGATACTTACCGTGAGTTTTTCTCTCTCAGTAATTGCATGTCCCCTTTCAATGCTTATTTGTCACTTATCCCAAAATTCATGGCTCCATTCCTACAGTTCCCTTGTAATGGAGGGAACTATTTATGGATCCCCATGTTACAGATGAGGCATTGATGCTGACGGAGTGGTCACAAAATAAAATTCCGGAAGAGTAAGAATGGAGAAAGCCTCTGTTGATAGAAACATAGCTGAAATTTGACCCATTGATAGGTTTTGAACCTGACTACCATATCAGTTGGCTTTGTTGCAATATTTCCTCTATTTCTTGTGATCAATTTCAGGAGAAAAAAACCCCAAATTTTCTTCTCTCAAATATTACACTATATCTGCTTCTTTCACAGCAGGTACAAAAATGAACTTAAAACCCACAGTCAAGCACAGAATAAAACATTTATTAAGAGATCTTATTAAATATATTTTTAGAATAAGAAATTTAATGAGATGTCTTGGTGATGGAATGTTCTTTCCTCTGTATGGTCTTCACTAATGTACTGTTGAAAGTGCAGATTAGAGGTTCCAGCGAGCATAAAACTGAAAAATTTGAAATAATTGTTTTGTAATATTATAATTCAGAAAGATAAGAAAATTGTAGCTGCTGCCTTTTAACGCTGCAGCTAGCAGAGCATCTGGAAATTGGACAAGAAAGCCATTAACTCAAATGATGCCTTTTATTAGTTGAAGGAAGTGAAATCTTTCAAAAAATTGCCTGGAAGAAGTATAAAGAAGCATTTTTAAAAATTATTAATGTTGCATTTGTGGAGACTGGGATGAGCAGGTCTTATGCCTCAGTATGTGAGGAAAATAACAGACTTAATCCCATCAGCGCGGTTTAATGACAAAGTACTTTATAACCACAGCAATATCCATTACCTCTTAAATAAGACTTTAAATTTCTAGAAAGAACAAATCTGAGTGATAGCAGATGTATCATTGTCAGCCAGAAGAAAGAGCCCTTCCTGAGGTTCCCTAGCATTCCGCTCTGCACTCCCCCCACTGCCTAGTGTGAAGGCATCCTGCAGTGAAAGGGTTAAGAATGCACAAGGGTGAGTCTTGTAGCTGAATTTATCTTGGTAACCCAAGATCTTCATGAATGTGGAACACTGTTACTACTGCAGCTATTCTTGTATTGGCTTCCCCACCAAGCCCCGACATGCTTTTATCCATGTATGCTCCTTGAGTTTCACTCCAGGGGAAAGCTTGGGCAGATCTGGTGACAAACAGGCCTCAATCCCTCGCATGCTTGCTGAATCAAGTTGTTTATATTTTCCACACACCCTGCTTTTGTTATGCTGGAATTTTTATCTCCTTGTACTTTACTATACTCTTATGTACTAATTGAGATTGCAAATTATTTAAGAATTTTCCTTTGAGAGGAGAAAACAAGTGTAAGTCTTGAATTCTTCTTACTTATTTTTTATTTTTATCATCCAGAATTTAAATAAGCAAGTAGACAAAGGAAAACTGTTCCTTGTGCTCACAAAAATCCAGTGGACTGATGCATTTAGACATGGACTCCTTGCAGATGGCAAGTATAGATCTGTTTTATGGGAGGATCATGATGGAAGGCTGACCATTTTCCCAAGATTTGGCAGTTCCTATCCTTCTTGATCTTCCAAGGGGCAGTGAATGCTTCTATGAAGACAAGAATTTATGATCTTTATCATGTGAAAAAATGTTAATTTGTTCTATTTGCCATGGATAGTGGATCATATCAAAACCTGAATTAGACTATATTGTGGTCTTGGGAGAAAATTGATTTGCATTTTTACAAACAAACAATTTCCCTATCCTGTTCATTTTGCTATATATTGAGCTAAGTCCTAGATCCAGATACGTCCACCAAGACAGTGTTAAACTACTGTATCCAGCTGGTCTGGCATGGCCTACAGCTCTGCCTTCTCCTGGTGCTAGGAGGTATGTGTTTTAATATCACTGTTTGAGTGATTATTACATACGGGAATGTTTCATTGCATTTGCTTACCCCAGAGTATTGCACTCAAATGCAATGCCACTAATGTCTAGGAGCACGGTGTTTATGAGGTAAAATGAAGAGCATTGCATATGCTCAGGCTGGGTTTCAGCTCTTTACTTCTTCCAGGTCTGGAAGCTTAGGAAGAAGCCAAACTGGATCAAGCTGGAACAATAAGATAAAAGGTTGAGTTTATAGATTAAACTGATGTCTATAAATTGTGGGATTGGGATTGTAACAGTGCTGTTACTATTCTGATAGCTGAAGAAGAATTTTGATAAATCATTTGAAGTCTTCTCTGGTAGGGGAATTTTAAACCAGACTTTATTAAGATGAAATTCCTATTATCCAGGATAAGAACATCCCCAGAATAAGATAATAATTTCGTATTTTCTTTTAAGTCTTCAAAATTTACTAGCTTCATTGAAGGGCTTTGGTAGGGACAACAGTCTTTGGAATTGGCTGGATAGGGGGAACAATGGAGGCAGGTACTGCTGTCCTTGGTCCCTCTCCTAAAAATGTGTGTGCGCAAGTGTGTGTTTGTGTCTGTGGATCATCTTGCTTCTCTTGAGGAATCTTTTTTTCTTATAGATTTAAGATTCAGTTGTAGAGAGTGATAATTAGTCTTCCTGTTATCAGTGCAAATCACTACATCTGTATTTGCAGACATGAATAAATAATTAATGTTTATGCCTAAAAAAAGAACTTGTACCAAAAATTATCTTTTAATTTAGCTGGATGGCTCTCTGAAAAAGATATGAGTGTCAATATTTTAAAAATAAACCTTAATACCTAAAAAGTGCTGAAATTCAGAGATGTTGAATATCCATTTTTGAAAATGCATAATGGAAGTTTTCTATCTCTGGAAAAGCAAATAATAAGCCTAGAAGTCTAACTCTAGGCTTCCAGTTTTAAAAATAATTGGAACATATTTTCTCACTTCCAAAACTGGTTAACAATTCAGAAAGGAAGTTGTGAATTTGCATATGCTCTCATTCTGAGAGTGAAGTCCTTTGAGATTGGTGGGTGTGAAGTGCTGAAGAGCGGTAGCACAGACTTGTTCCAAATGAGCAGAACACTTTTTTTGAGACAGTATTTTTAACCTGCTCCCTCAAAGCTGGAATGATGTTTGCTCAGCTGCTAATATGATTGTGGTGAAAGATACAAATAACATAAAAAGGAAAAGCAAGTGCCTTGGTGAGCTTGATAGTAAGTACATCCAACAATGTTACTATTATGAGGATACTTCCTTTTTTGGGAAAAAAAAAAATGCTACTCAGCACAACATCAGCAGAACTTCCTTTCCTTCCCAATTCTGTGTGAGACAAAACTTGACAATTTACAAGCCTGTGGTCTTTACAGTAAGCTGATATAAGCAATGCTGACTACATGCCTTGCCCAGCAGCGTGTGGTCAAGTGCATGTTAGTAAAGATGAAAACTCTTAGTGGTTTGGCCCAAATTCTTTTGGCTCCATAGGCATTCTTGTGCTGCATGTTGGAATGGAAATAGAAATACTCTGAAATCCTACAGCTGAGTGCAGTTTTAGCCTATAACACCAGGAGTGAGAAAGGAGGCTCTCGCTCTGCAGGCACACATCTCTACTGATTTCTCAGCAACTTGATGTAGCTTGTGATCTCCTGTCAGTAATAGTGTCCTTCTGAGGGTAAAATTTGGCAGATTGATTTGAAAGAAGTCCAGCAGAGGACAGCAAGAGCGGAGGAATGCCTTAACTGCAGTGCATTTCTCGAGATCAGTCTGGGAGGGTGCCATGGATCTCACTCTTCTGCCTCTGTAAATTTCTACCCTCTGAGAATTCTTTGGTGGGATGTTGCTGAGACAAGAGCCTCAGTTCTGATTTAACTGCTTGCTCAGCTGTGATGGGTTGCTGGGGTGCCAAGCTCATGGATGATAATATGGGTCTCAATGGTATAAATGCCAGCTAATAATATCAACAAGAGTGAAAATTACACAAAATTTATTCCACTCTCTTTTGCCCGGAAGCAAAAGACCTGAGGTCGGTTCTTTTCCTAATAATTTAAAAAAAAGTCTACTTTTTTTTAGTAGGAATAAGATAGGGAAATTGTTTGTTTGTAAAAAAGCAAGATTCCTTACTCAGTATGATCCTTGTGGTTAGTGAATGGAAGTGAAAGCTCCTCAAAGGACCTTCAGCTTTTTATCTTTGCTGAATCTGTTAGCCATGGAGGTCACAAGAACTTCAATGAACCTGTTTGTCTAGATGGGCTTAACTCATGATAAAGTGGGGGTCTGAGGGCAAAATCGCAGTGAGCTTGCATGGAGTTATCAAAAGATGTGCTCACTAAGGGACACCTCTGAGGGCCTGGGCAAACCTCAGTAAGCAGCTGTGGGGGTTTCAGTGTCTCTGGGGGTTTCAGTGTCTCACCCCCTTTGAAATGGAAATGCTAGGGAGAGTAATGCCCTGTGGGCTGATTTTTTCCCAGGATGCAGTAACCTGACAACTGCTGTCGTGGAATTGTAAAAGTTTGCTTAAAATTTCACCACTCTGGAACAGCACTTTCCTGCTTTGCTTGGAAAGGAGCAGTGGCTTCCCTGTTCTGGAGACCATTAGCAGCTTTGTCCTCCATCATCATGTGTCTAAGTACTGGAGTGAATGTGAAACACTGGTCTTCAGGAATACAAAATCAAAGGGTGGACTGAAGTGGTGAATGTGAGTGAAGCGTGGGAAGAGAAAGCTGCTCTGGGAGGATGGTGCACAGGCTGTTAAAGACACTGTTGTGAAATTAGGGAGGCTTGTTTATAAATCCCTGGGACAACTAGCATGCATTTAGTACATTGAGTTGGGTAGTTTAAGTCAGTTGTTCAATCCTAGCTGCTGCACAGTGTTTTCAAAGACCTTTGTAAGACAAAAAATGAACTTGTGTTTTAAGTAAATTTGAGAATATATTCTCTGATGCCTGATACTTGCTTCAGACTCCACATTTATAGGGAGTGCTTTTCAGTCAGCCCATGTCACCCACTCTCCAAGTGCCAACTCCTTTAGAACTTTTTCTGTATTAAAAAAACCCCTCAAACCCAAAAAACAACAGCCCACATCCCCAAACAGATAACTCTTTAAAATATGAAAGCTGTTTTGAAAAAGTTGACTACTGATCTGTTTTCTCAGGTCAGCATTTTAAAAGTATCTGGCTCATCCCAGCTCTACAGACTCAGGCCCCACAGAGCCTGAACTTAAGAGGAGTTGGAACAGATCCCCAGGTACTGTGAATCAGTGGCCCTCCTGACAGAAATGTATTAGTACCAGCCTGTGCTGTCTTAAGATTTGTGTAAAGCAGGTCCCTTTAATAGAAAGTCAAAATCATGTTCTATAGAGTAATTGTCTTTTGAACCTCACCTAATGTTTGTCATTTTTTTCCATTTTTTAGTTGTTTCGACCTCTTATGTGAACTTGAGTAATGGTGCTGGGGAGGGAGAAAAAAACCTTTAAAAAGAGGAAGGTAACCCAAACCTGTCTATTTTGAAATGATATGAAACAGCTTAGTATTGCCAAATTCTTGTTTTAGACAAGAATTCAAGACAAATTCTTGTCTGTCCATAACTCCTTCTTTTTTAAAATTATTTCTTTCAAAATGTTCTTTTATTATTACAGCTTATGAGAACATGTAAATTCCTATAAGCCTGTCCTTTTCTGAACAGTTACGTTGTGCTGTTCCTCCAAGAGATGCTGCTTTGACACTGATGTAGGACTTCTCTGAGCATGTTCTCCCCCTGCCTGCCATCCAATACTTTTTACTCTCTTCTGACCCTTTTGCTATTGTAAAGGAGCAGAATTGGGTCACAGTAGGCCAGTTAAGACCTCCTTAGGTATAAAGTGGTGGAGTAACTACTACAATCTCTCCTCACCAGCCAAGGAAGCAGGACAGTCTGGTTTGGAAATGTTTCAGAGCCAACAGCAGTTATGTAGTTTTCTGCCAGTGTTCAGCTGGTGTGCAGTTCTGAAAATGCACAAGTTCTTTCATTGCAGGAGCTAAAACAGCTGAAGAAGTAATGCAGCAGTCCTTTCTCTCCCCTCAGAATAAACAAATCTTGTGGCACACCCTGACAGCAACATCAAAACAGTGTGTGACCACTTTTGCCATACTGCTGCGCATGGCAAGGTAGAACTGCAAATACTCTAGACTACATGTCCTCTTTCATTTTGTTCCTAGGATCTCAAATCTTGGCATTGCTTCCCAGAGAAAAGACAAAATCATTTGCCCCCTCCCCTTCACCCTCGTTACCTATTTTGGGTGGTGTTGTAAAAGCCCTCTCCTTCACCTGCCTCCATTCCCTCTCAGGAATGAAACTGCACTTAAAGCTTTCCCGCTTTTCTGAACAGGCTTTTCTCTCTCTTCCTTTCATTTGTTAGCTGATAGTTAACTTTTCTTCTCCATAGTGAGCAGTTGCTTCAGCAGTATTCTCCCAGAAGCATAAGGGACTATATCTAACACTTCTCTGGCAGTACCCAAAGAACTTACAGTCTGAGCCTCTTAAAATGCTTACATCACTTGTTTTTGTGTTTTGCAGAGAACTACTGAAACAATAAAAATAATCTGGGAGCTCTAATTTGCCATTCACTATTTGACATTTGCATTTCTGTTTCTGTTATGAACCCTGGCCAACCAGGCTTTAATGACATTCTTGTCTGATTGCTACGTCTCACAGATCCAGTAGCTGTTACACAGATGTTAATGGGAGACTTTCTGCAGCAGGCTTTAGCACAGGCAGAGGAAAGCCTTCAGAACTTGACCTGTTGATTCCTTCTGTTGATAACAGCTTCCTGGGTTTTCCTTCAAAACTTCCAACCTCGTTTTCCATTTCTTTAAACGAGAATTGAAATGCTAAACTTTGCAAGCATTTTCAGTAGAGTTAGTTACATTGATAGTGTTTTTCGCAGAATTTTTGCACAGATTAATCTGTTCTCACTTGCTTGGGCTAGCATGGGGAGTGCTCTGCAGGTTGAGATGAGTGGATGCAGATTGTACTTACCTGGCTCAGCTTCACTGCAGCCAGTCTGAACAAGATCCCAGCCCTGTGGGGAACCGAGGTGTGAGCGCAGCTACTGTGAGGTGAGCTTGGCGCCAATGGCTGGGTCCTCTGCAGTCCATGGAGAGCACACAGGGCTGAACAAAAAGTTTTGGATCTTGTTTCTAAATTTAAAATAGCAGCAAGAAAAACGTGGTTGGACTGTCAGAATTTTGGTTTTAGTCTTGTTCCTTGAAACTTCTAGTAAGACACCCTCATTTCAAGTGAAATGAGTTACAATATTATCACATCCATAACAATGACATTTTTGGGGCTGACAAATAAAATTTGAAGGGTGTCTCCATATGCCAGAATCACATGATTCTCTCCAGGGCAGCCTGCAGCCTGAAAATCTTTAGTGTGTAGGACACAATAGCTAGACATAGAATCATAACCATGGCACATTTTAGAGTGTGTTTAGAACTGGATAGCAATATTTTTAGACTCTTTCAGGCTTTCTCAGAAAATGTACCTTGTTAACTAAAAATCTTTGAAGTAAATTTTACTGATGTCGCTCCTAAACATAACTCTGCAGTCGGGAATTGGAGGGAAAAACAGGATGATGGTATCCCTTAGCTAAAATAGCAGATGCATTATGCATATCAGCTCCAAGAACATGTGTCCAAGGTCATGGTTTCACCCTTGGCTGACTGAGGTCCTTAGGGGAATTTTGGTTTTGCCAGAATGTATTTAGAGTCTCTGAGAGTTGCACATCATTTCCCAGGTGCCCCTTGTTTTCTAAAGTCCAGCTTGAGGCTCCATGTTCCAAATTGCCTCTTTCATAATCAGCTTTGGCAGACTGTGCTGCAAAAGTATTCTGTGTTTTAGTGGACCCTCCACGCAGGAAAATCCCAACTTGCATTCCTGGAAAGAAACCGTAATTGAGAGGGGTGCTGCAGCAAGTACAGATGAGCATTATCAAGTATTGACAAATTCCTACTGTTTTCTGTTTAGAACCAGAGATAAATGCATCTCTGAAAGGTCAATAAAAGGAAAAACTGTCACATTTTCGGAGGGGAATCAGCTGTTGCACAATTTCAGCTTGTCTTGATTATAGGTGAGAAGAATCTCACTGTAGTTTCAGAAACTGCCTTGAAGCATTGCAATGTGGTTTTTTTCCCCCTCCTTTGTCACTTCCTATCTTTCTGAATAAGCTGCTTCCTGCTACCCCAGAATGGTCAGTGCCACCTCTTAATTTACAGTTAGGAATGCAGACACGAGGGAAGGCGAGGGGATGAAATATGGTGTCAAGTTTGTATCTGCTCACATTTCACACACTAAGGAGACAAGCCCCTTTGGCCAGTTGCCATGGGGAATTTTCTTGCAGAAGTAAATAAGTCAGAACAGAAAGAACTCAGATTCATACTACCCCAGCTGCAGAATGTCATTAAGTCTCAAAGGGTGCTATGTGCATTGTGTGAAAGGAATTTTGTAATCTGGCTGTAACTGTAGTTGCAAAACTATGCTTGAGTTTAAACCTTCATTTTGAACTTTTAATTATTGACTTGTTTCTTGCATTCTGATTAAAGCACACGTTGTCTTATAAATAATTTCTGTTTTTAAACCAGAAAAAGGTTTAGATTAAATGTTTCAATAGCAGATGAGTGGTTGATTTTGTTTTTTCTTGTTTCTTCCCCTGCCGACTTTGATCTAATCTCCATTTCCTAGTTCACTTTTAAAGGATGCCTGAAAAGGGAATTAAATCTGCTAGGGCACTCAAAATATCATGTAGATGGCTTTTCATTTTAAAGTGTCATTCACTATCCCACTTTCTGATCCCAGTAATCTTTAGAATCTTGGAGATGATAGGAGGGACTGTTTTTCTTTCTTCCCCCACCTTTTTTTTTTTTTCCTTAAAATGTCCAAGAAGAGAAAGCACAGCCACCTCCCTTCCACTAGTAGGGTTTTTTTCTTCAGTTCTTTTTCAGTGTGAGTTACATGAGTGTGGCATCCATGAAGTTGGTCCTGGTACATATCGGAGGAGGCTCATGCTCTGTCCTCTTGTTCCAGAGGACAAAATAGCTTCTGTTTTGATGAGGTGTCTTGTAGTGCTAGTACCTCTTCTCTGATTTGGTGAAGGAATGGGGAACATGTATGCCTTTAGCACTAATTTTTGAAATAAAACCTATCACCTGGATGAAACAACTATCTACTAGAAAAAGGCATCTTTAAAGCTGCCGTTTTATCAGTTTCTATGTCTCTGGAATAATACACAATGGCACAACTTACATTACAGCTTTTCTTTAAGTGGTTTGGATGTTGTCTCTGTGGCAGTAGGTGCCATGAATAGCCTGGAGAAAGGCTGGTGCCTGCAGAGCTGCAGTCATTAAACCACGGGTTCATACAGAGATTTAGTGCATTGAGCAGCCCGTGCACGGCTGTTTTAACCAGGGTGGTCTCTGAACCAACTGATCACTAAGACTGTTGTAGTGACTGCAGGGTGCTTGGATGGCAGCAGGGCAGGGGATGTGTGTGCTGACCAAAGCCCAGAGACCTGGGCCCACACGGCTCCCACAAACCTTCCTCTTGCAGAGCATTATTGCTGTCAGGTCTACCTTAGACTCGCCATGTCAGAGGAACCGAGGCTTGGCTCCATCACATCCTCCCAGTCTCATGTCCCCCATCTATAATGACATCTCTTTAACAAAAACTTCCACCTAAGCTTTAAACTGCTTCGTCGTTTGTGGTCAGTGGGTAAAATTCAGGCCAGAGCCTGCCAGCTCCTAAGCATCCCTTGTGACACTTGCTGGCTCTGTCAAACCTTCCCTGCAACCCAGGGAAAGAGAGGTTAGAAATAAAAATACCACCTGGGTGGGAGGGAGAGCACACGTGTGTGTTTGTGTCATCGCCCATTAGCTCCCCGAGCTGCAGTTTGGTGGAACGTGTACTGAGCAGTACGCCAGGAGACAGTACATCCTGCTCCCAGCTCTTTCCCCCGACTATTTTTGTGCTCTCCACAACTGTTATTAAGCAAGACCACAGAGTATTTTTACAGCATAAGCAGAAGAGGTCTATGCTGCATTTTAGGGCTGTGAACCGTCAATAACCCATGCCGAAATATAGGGATATGTAATGCCTTTATGCAATCTGAAGAACGCGTCCTAGGATAAAAAGGAATTTGGATGTTGATAATATTTTGCAATGTTTGATCAAACAGATTAGTTTGCCTTTGGATTCACCTCTTGTCCTTGTTTCATTTAAAATGCTTCCTATAAAGTTTTTAAAGGGTTTATTATCAGCATTTCTGATAGTAGAGTTTTTGTTTACTTTGGTTTTGGTGCAACAGGAGTTGCATGGGACATCTTAGACTGGGTACAAAGCAGTAATACAATGGATTGTTCTACTGAGGCTAATAGAGCCAAGCAAATAGAAATCTTCTGACCTCAGCGTGGTGTGTCTGCGACTGGGCTTGGATCTCTGCTCTCCTGAGAGTCTCTGCAATGTCACCCTTATTAGAGCTGACAAGCCAAAATATTTCTTCTGGATTTAATTGCTCTTACTATAATACTGGACACTTGTAAAATTGACAAATTTTAAGAATGCTTTTGCCCAAGATTTGAGCCAGTGTTACATTTACACCACTGTCTTCTTGGTTTGTTTTCTAAAGATTTTTATGTTTTTAATGCTTAAAATGCATGGCTCAGTATATTGCATATTTCAGCAGGATCTGTTGAACTTTAAAGTTAGAAATTTCTATCCTGAGTTATTTCCTATGCACAACTAATTGTTATAGCTGAGTGAGAAATGTTTTTAAAATTTTTGTATTCCATTTAAGCAACATTTTGAAGTTTTGATGCCCAGTTTAAACCCTTTGGATGACATTAAGTAACTGCATTTACTAGACTCAGAATTTTGAAGGATTGCATTTCAACAGGGAGATCAGGACAAGGTGGGATAGGTGGGTCAGTGCAGTTTGTAGCTTATGAAGGCGGCAGCTGAAAACAAGAGGGGTTTCACAGAGTGCATGCTCAGTACTGTGCTCCTGAGGATGAACATGGGACTGTAACCAGGTGTGCTCTGGAGTATTTCTGTGTCTGTTTTTCATGATGTGGCAGTCTTTCTATGGAAATTTCTTGGGCTGTTTAGATCTGGAATACATATAGAAGACAGACTGCTGCCTCTTTTTGAGGATGTAACAGTGAAATTTCTCACTTTTTTTTTTTTTTGGTAAACCCAAGGTGATATCAGAGTAAGTGATGGGAAAATTTGGCCTTTCATTCCTCAATTTTTTCTTAGTCTCAGGCCCTTTTGAATTGTACTCTTGTTTTGTACTGGGGATTACTGTCAATTAAAGCCCAAGGTTTGGAAGAAGAGGGGTGGAGGGAAAGAAGGAACTAAATTATCTCTGAGTTATTTGAGTACACTTTTAAAACATGGAGTAAGCACTAAGAGAAAGGAAGTTAATGACCTATTTTTGTGAGATGAGGCAGACAGTAGATTTTGAGGAGTGGAGCTGAAGTGCCCCATAGCAGACAAAGTTATTGCTGAAGAGCCCTGCTTCCTCTTTTGATATTAACTTATCCCATTTTAAGAGTTTTTTCAGTGGGTTTTCAATGTGGCAGCTGATGCAGAGTTAACAAAACCGAGTTAAAATTTCCTCTCATGTTTATGGTGGATGAAAGCATCGTGTGTCAGGGCTGTGGGGGCAGAGGTGGCTGGATGAGAGCCCTTGGGAACAGGCAGCCGGGGGTGGTGGAGACCACCATCATGCCCGCAGCACCACTGGCCCCACGAGGCTGGGCTGGGCCTGTCATCCAAAGTGAGTCACGTTGCTGTGGTGTTATTTGGCTGATCTGCTTCAGCTGCTGGGTTGAGTATTTATACGCAGATGAGTATGTGTGTGTGAGCGGAGCAAGCCAGGGAGCAACTGCAGAGTGGGGCAGCTGGCAGATGCAGGGTGAGGCAGGGGCTGGGCTGAGCATCACCCAGGTCTGGGAGCAGAGTGAGTAGCAGGGTGTCTGTTTAGCTTCCTAGGATTGCACAAGTGCATGGGCATGAAGAAGTTTTGTCCAAAACCTTCAGGTTCTTCTTTGACTCTTTCTGTAAGATGCAGGATTCTGAAATCCCGCTTCTTGCCATGCCTTGGTTTTCTTTTCTAAGGAAGAAATACTCTTGAAGGTGTATGAATGAAAATCTTGATCCATGCCCCACTCCTTCTCTGTGGTGTGGCTGGGGGCAAGGACCTTCTTCCTCAGGGGGAAGACAGCTCTGCTCTATGCCCTCTCCACTTTTAACACAGGAGTAGGAATAGCAAATCCCAGTCACTTCTGCTTTCCTTTCCAGCCACACCCTTTTCTCTTTCTTGCAGGAGGAGCAAGCCTCAACCCCTTTGCAGAAATATGCAGCCTTGCCAGGTTCCCCTCTTTCTCCCTCCATCACCTGCCCAGTGCTGCTGCCAAACTTTTGTCATCCTTGCAGAGACAACAAGTTATTTTTTTTTCACTGAAGCAGCAGATTTGGGTTTTGCCTGCACGCCCGTAATGGTTGCTCTGGCTCTGCTCCTGTCCTGGGTGCGCTTCAGAATTTCTACAGGCTCCCCATGTGGTGCCAGCTCCATGGGTGGCCTGGAGAAGATGGGTCAGTGTGGGAGTGAGGAGGGTTGCTTGTGCATTGCTAGGAAAGGTCCTGACCGTGGTGGGTAAGCCCCTGTGGGGAAAGTGTCATCTGCCAGCAGATTCTCAGTGCGGTCTCATGCTTGGAGCACTGCAATGCGGAGTCCCGAGTGTGGGGATGGGATTCAACACTGACTTTTGCTGCCCTGGCTTGGACTGTCTGTCCTTTGCTCCTTGCAGTCTTCACTGCCAATTTTGAGACCTTGAGATTTTTTGTCAGTTGAGAAAAATCAGGGCTAATTTAGGCAGATCCTTTGTGTTAGCACTACTCAGGATGTGTTTAGCTGAATGACACCGGTTTTTTTTACCTCCATCAGGCTTTCTCTTTCACAGATTGAAACCTTTTATTGTCCCTTTCAAGAAATGTCCCAGTGTTATTCAGAGTTGTTAGATTACTGTTGTGAGTAAGGATTTTTAATGCGATGCCTCAATATGTATTTGGCAACATCCAACAACTTGTGATAACAGTTACACACAATCCAAAGTGGCTCATTATGTTGGCTGGGAAAGAGTGGTGGTGGTGTTGTCTTGCTTCTCCTGCACTCCAGGAATTAAAGAAACTGGAAAAGGACTGTATGGATTTTATATAACATGTTAATGTTTTAAACATTTCCCTGTTTGTCTGGAATATGAGCTACCAGTACTTTTGTTGGTGCTGTTGCTAAGTTACATACAAGTGCTTCTTCATGAAGTGCCACCCTTAAAAAAAGCCTCCACTGTTTTGAAAGATTTTGCTGAATCTTGTTTTCTCCTTTTCAAAATTTTTTTTAATCCTGCTCCTCTCTTTCCTCCCTGCGCTTCCTCCCCAGGGCAAAGGGAGATCATAGAAAATTATTTTGTGACAATAAGTCTAGAAATAGCAAATGATGATAAAGAAGAAACACAAATATTTGGTTTTGGTTAGGACTGATTAGGATTGCTCTGATGTGTTGCAATTTTTGTACACCCATCTTTACACAGATGCATCATCCAGCATTTTTCATTGTGCATGCTGATCTCATCAGTGCATGCCAGACCTCTGAAAAGTACCACAGTTTTTACTCCATAACAACCTGTGAGTTCTAAGTAGATCAACTTTTAGGGAATATTTTTGTTCATTTTGACTGTGGAGAAGTCACTGCTGTTGTAAGTAAGGGATGCCCGTTTTAATATGGGGAGTATTGGTTAGGGTGGCTAAAAGATATGACTTCTGAAAATATTTCTGAAGCAGGTGAGCCAAGTTTCATCTTGGCTAAACCCACATAACTTCCCAGCATTAGTGCTGCAGGAGCAGAGAGCCTGCAAGCAGCCGGTCCCTGTCAGGGGGGACAGCAGAGCCAGCCAGAGAAGATAGAGAGCTCAAAGCATCTTTTCCTCCAGGCACCCACTCTCTCAACGGGGCTCTGGGCTTTTTCCACCTTGTCTTCCAAAAGGTCTGCTGGTAAATGGGGCAATATTCCTGAGTATGTGCCTGCTAAAAATATTGTGAAAAGTGTGAGAGATGGCCGGGTGATCTGGGCAGCGTCACTGACACACTTTGGAGAATGAGCTTGGGGGGAAGGAAAGCAAGGTGCTGGCTCTCTTAATGGGACTGAATTTGTTTTTCCACAGTCCTTTGAAATCCTTCTGGGCAGAGGCTTTTAATTGCAATGTGCTTTGGAGGAAACTTAAAGCAACTTATGGTTAGGTTGCATTATAGGTTCAAACCGGATATGTATTAAATACCTGGAAGGAAAGTATGACTATTTTGGATTGCAGGGCAGCCCAGATTTTGCACAGAAATGCCATTTCAAAGCTCCAAGGCAGACACAACAGTTTTCCTGAAATAATACCAGCAGTAATCCCTTCAAATATCCCCAAGTGTATTGGCTCACGCATGTTTTAAAATTCTTTCTCAGTTTTGCTATAAAAACTTGCATATTTCTCTCCCCTTCACCATATGAAAATCTTCTAAGAATTTTTTATGAGCTTTTGTAGACTTCAGAATAAGCCCTTCTTCCCCTCCCCTTCCTTACTTTCTAATCCAATTTAGTCAGATAGTTACTTCAAATCCCTTGGAGGCCTGTAGTTTGTTCATTCTCCCACAGTGCTGAGATTTCCCTCCAGCCCAGCTGGCAGGAGTTTTTAGAAATAACAATATCTCAGGGGGAAGGAGCTGAAGATTGAATGAGGTCTTTTGTCCAGGTCTCTATGAAGCCAGATTAATTATGCATTGCAGAACACAGTTTAAAGCTCTGAATTAGGTCCTCATTGCAATGAAAGAAGAGCATAGGCTTGAAAACTGAAAGAATTCCCATTTCTATCAGAGGGACAGACATATAATGACTGAAAGCAGGAAGAATTTTTGAAAATTGCAATTAAACAGTATTTTGTATTTACCACTCAGTAGCAGTTGTCTTAAGCGTTTACAAAAGTGATTCTTTGACATTTTTTCACATGATCACTCCATAGGTGGCTGGACTTTGAGGATTTTCAAGTCTTTTCTGTGTTACTAGGCTACTCTTGAAAGTACTTGTGCTTTGATGAATGAGAGGGGCTTTTTTTTTTGGCCAGCACTTACCTGAATAGAGGTCTTTAAAACCTTAGCAGTACAATTAGCAGTTGGTCAGATGATACTGATGGTGCAGGAAAAAAGCGAATGGTTTTCTCCTTTACTTCTGGGGATTTTCTAAAGCTGCCTGACCCAGTGTGATGTGCAATAACAACATTTTGCTTGGTTTTCTAATGCACTTTAATTCCAGTTTGAGGAAAGTAAAACTCTTTTGTGGATAATAAGTCCATAATGCTATACAGCTGCCAAATAAAAAGTTGTTCACAGGCATTTGTATTCATAAGGGCTCTTTCTGTCAGGGTGGGAGATTGTGTTTTGATAGGGGACTGGGGCCAAAAGAAGGATAAGGAAAAGGTTAGCTATAAAACCTCTTATTCTAACAAACCTTAGTACTTTTAGATATGAACAAAATGGGATGGATGGAGTGTGAGCAGAATAAACTGATTATTTTTCTTTTTATCATCTCCTTGAAATCCCATGTATGGAATAACTGCAAAATAACTCTAACATAATGAACTCTGCAGTTCAATAATTTTATTTAAAGATTACAAACTGTAAACATCCAAAGAGATGGCCAAATGCATACTTAGAAAGATAGTAGTGTTTTGGGGCTGAGTAAATAATTTGCCGAATCACACTAGAAAATCTGCAAGCTTAGTGTGGAAGTAATTTGATACAAATATTATGCAGGAGAAGCATTTTTACAGAGAAAGCACACATTAATGAAAATTAACAATGTGTTTGGTCATATTTGAGGCACACGGTTCATCTTAGATTGTCCCCGTGTTTCTTCTCTAGACATGCGGAGAGTTAATTGAGAGCTGTGTGCACCAAAAGCAATTGCTGCTGGCAGGGAGCGGAGGAATGGGCACCTTTGGCAATGGTCTCCTCTAGTTTGCCTTGAAGAGGGCAGAGTGAACGTGGCTGTGTAAGAACAGTTCCCATCTGGTGTGCAGTTATGGAGAAGCTGCCTCCAACTGGCCTAATCCAGAGTCACCTCGAGCTGCTCTACTTTATGGTGTCAGAATGGGGCTGGTTGAGAGACAGTGAGAAGTGCACTGTAATGTCTTGCGAAGGCACATCCAAGGGGTTTACCTCGTACCTCTGCTTCTCTTTCTGCTGCTTTGGGTCTGCTTTGCTCTTTTGCAACAAAAGCTGAAGAGCCTTTTTTTTCTTCTCTCTTTGCTTGTCCTGGAATGAACCAGCTGGAGTAATTAGTACTTCCCAAGTTTTTTCCAAAACTCAAATTGAAATAAGGTTTCTGTGATTTGAAAGAAATGCGAGTGTTTCCTATCGTCATTTCATTTGCAAGCCTCTATGCCAAGGAAGGATGGGAATAGCTCCCACTGACTTGAAGTGCTTGGTGAATAAATGCTCCAGAGAAGGTAGTGGCAAGGCTGGAAATACCCAGGTCTGTAGCATTGGTCTAGCTCTTAATATCTGCTATTTGAACCTTCTCATCACAGGTGTTGGATCTCACACCAACTCTGTCCAGGTGGTCTCTAGAAAATAAGAACAAAAGTCAGGTTTGCCTGGTAACTTGCAGAGTAACAGTAGGGCTTACCACACTACTCACAATGCTGTGGGCAATAAATCCTTTCCATGTCACTGATCTTCCAACAAAAATGAAAGTTCTTTCGAAGGTGAGTACATAGACAGCTAGATCCGTCCGGAGCCTTTCCCAACAAAACATCTTCATTATAAAGCTGAACAGAATGAAACAAAATGTATGGCAAAGTGTCAACTTTGATCTGCCGGTAGAGGTGAAAAAGGCTTCCTGAGGAAATGTGCCTCTTTTTAAGGAAACCCTTCAAATTGTCTGCAACACAGCCTACCTTGTGCCAGTCTGCTTGGGAGCTGCTGTAGTTAAGAACCTGAGGGCCTCACTTGGAGCCAGGAGGTCTCAGGGCTTCCAGGTCTCTATTGGTGAGTCTGCAGGCTTGGGCTTAACTTCCTGGAGCCACAGGATAGCTGGGTTGAGAGTGAAAGAAAGGATTTCACAGTCTTCCAGAAGAGTTGCTTGGTGAATATCAATCTGAAAGTCTACGCATGAGAGAAGCATTTTCATTAAAATAAAATAAAAAGAAATGTATTAATCCTTCTGCCTTGAACTTAGCATTAATAAAACTGGAAAGATAATGAAATTAATGCCAGGGCTAGGAGTACAGTGTCAGATTTTCACCTTTGGATGCCCATTATCTAAACATTCTCAACAACCCTGCCAAAAGCACTCAAGTGATTATATTTAATTTATTTAACTCCTTTCCTCCTCAGACTTCAGCTCTTACACATTTGGAGAAATTTTGAGTTTTTCCAGCGGAAGATCAGACATGTTTTAGGATTCATAAAAATATTACTTAAAAAATTTAACTGTTTACTTTTGTCAATCTTGTTTATCTAGTTTGAATTTCTGTTCAGATATTTTTCTGTCATTCTTCTCGTTGTCCAATGAAAAGAAAAACTAAGTAGAAAAACCCCTTTAATATCTGAAAGTGACCAATGTAAATCCTTAATATCAGTAAATTATTATAAAGCTGAAGGCAAGAATTCTGTTCACTAAAATTACACGAACTTAAAAGAAGCAGACCAGCATTGTCATAACGACAGATACGTGATTGTCTCTGTTAGTGGGAGATAAGGAAAGTTTTTAATCATAGTTGTTTTTTTCCTCCTCTTTCTAAGTGGGCCTTGAAGTTATTTCCCTGACCCCTACCGGGACAGTTTCAGATGATCTAAAAATGCTGAGTTTTGTCTAGTTTCACTGTAAAATCTGGGATCCTCAACACTTGAAAAGTTGACATATCCCTATGTGTGGAAGTAGAGGCTCAGCTGCGTTTCAGCAGTTTTGGCCCAAATAATCCTTGTGTCTTAGCTGGAGTATTTGCTTTCATGTCAAGAACCATGCTGCTGCCACTAAAACCTTTCAAGGTTTTGTTTTTTGAGCTGAGAGACTTTTATGCCTTTTTCTCTTACTGGACTAGTTTAGTTTCTGAGTTCTGCATATGTGCAGTTGTAAAGGAATCAAATATTACGGCTGGAAACTGTGAGATCAGCCTTGTCACTGCTCTGGCCTCCCATTTACCGTGAAAACAAACACAGTTCTCTTCTCATGTCTGCCAGCAGGAAGGGGGTGGGGAGGCAGGCAGAAAGGCAGAGGAAAGTTTTTTCTTCAAAAAGGAAGAAGGTCAACTATTTTGGGAAACTAAAAGCTCTCAGCAATTAGAAGAATTCTTTTCTCTGCTCTGTGATTAGAGAAGTCTGCAGGCAAGCAGTAATTGCTGCAAACAGCAGAGCCTTGCAGATGGACAAGAGGTAAATGCATCCCTTTGCCTTGCAGAAACATGTCTTTGCAGAGGATGAAGTGGATAATGCAACATATTTTACTGTGCCAACAGTTAAATTATGACACAGAGTCCATAAATCTCTATGCTGGCTAAATCAGTTCTTCAGGTGCTGTCAGTCAGCTGATGTGCTGAAGGCAAGGACTGAATGACTGATTTCTACCCCCTGCTTCTGATGTCTCTGTGGGACTCACTGTGTTTCTTAAGGCTATATCCACCTAAGATAGGGAAAGAAACAGACCTTGGAGAAATTCTTACCTGCAAGATGCAAAACAATGAAAAATTTTAATTCAAAACTTAAAAAACCTACATTCTAAAGCTCGGAAATGCTGTGATTGCCTGAAGAAACTGCAGAATAACTTTTTAATGTGGCTTTGTTTTGGAGCCCTTGAGCTAGCCCCACGTCTTACCATGAATCCAGTGTCTCTGCACTTTTCTGGCAAGCAGACCCTCAAAGGAGTCCATACAGAAAATTGCAGACATATTCTTCATTACTTGCTTGAATGTGTTTGTGAGTGTCCCTAATTTATTTCGGTTTCACCTAATTACAATCAACAGTTAGAAAACTAGCACAGGGTAGAATCTGAAAAGCATAATTTTGAAACGACCTATTAAGTCATCTGGTCTTCTGTTCTGCTAGTTTTCATGCAATGAAAATTCCCTCATATTTTTTAACACGTTTTCCCAAAGCCCGATACTTTTTGTTCAATAAATTTTTTCTCTATAGATGTATTACTTTTCTCTGCCTACAGCTGCAATTTTCTCCCCTCTTTCTTGGTGTTTACATTGCAAATACTATCAGAGTGCTGTTTACAGTCCTTTCTCTGAGAGCTCTTAGATGTGCTATAAATGTGTTTATACAGAAAATTAAAGTAATAATCTATTACAAAGCATTGCTCGGCTCAGAAACTTCCCTAGTTTTATCATATGGTTCTGGTAATCTGATGCTCAGCTAACTGCAGTATTCCATGTAGGATCATATGGGAACTGTATTAACTGTTAAAATGTCCAGTCTGCACTCTCTCCAGATGCATATGTGCATTCAACACAGAGTTGTATTGATCTTTGTAGCTGTGTTGCAAGCTGTTGGTTATTGGCTGTCTGCAATCCCTCCTAGGTGTCCTTTGTTCTTCATTCCTTCAGTTTTTCATCTGTTTGTGGACATAAGGGAGGACGTTCTTCCAGATGGAGTCAACCTTTTTGCAGTCTTCTAGTGGCTGTGCCTCTTTTTTGTTCAGCAGTATCTGTAGAAAGCATGTTTCCACTTGCCCACATCCTTTAGGAAGAACTGTAACACAGAGCAAATTTGGCTCTCTTTCTCTCCGTACTTTCAATGAGGCTTTAGCAGAATACCTAGTAAAGAGATTCAGATCATGCTGCTCGAAGTACCTTTCCACTGGTCGCCAGAACTGGGTGCCTCGATGCGGGCACGTCCTGGAAGGCAGAGTCCACAACACCAGCAGGGAGTTCATAGCCTTTGTCTTCACTGGAGCGTCTCCTTCAGCATTCATGATTTTCTCAGCCATGGGAGTAACTATTTCCTTTCTCCATCTTGAAGATAAAATAATTCCTACTCAGAATGTACTCTGAGCTTTGTGCTGTCCTCTCCATTTCCCTGCAGAACCGTGCCTGTTCACTGGCTTTACGGGCAGCTACTGCTGTGTTTGGAGAGGAACCCAGTGAGGAAGCACCAGAAAGAATCCTGAGAGAAAGATCCTTTCCTAGTGTTGGGTGTGCACAGCCTTCTCAGGCCATATTTGTAGTAGCCTTTTCTTCCCGAATTCCCATTGTTATAACCATAATTTCTGTTTCAGACATCTTGTTAACATGATGATTTTGTTATAACATTTCCAAACTTTTCAGGCCATGTTGAGATAATATTTGCAGCATCACTGTGTTAAAAGTTATTTTTATGCTTTATTTCTTTCATTAAATATTTAAACATATATGGTATTTAAAATTTTATTTTATTTTTATTAAAAATTCACGTGTCTTCTGTAGCATTTTGTTGCCAATAGTAACATGGAATGGAAGGGGAAAAAGAAGTATTTGGGAGATCTGGTGTGTCCATCTTCTGAGATGGCTGTTTCATTTCTGTGAGGTCTCCTTGAGATCACACACCCTCATTGCAGAGAGTTAGAATATTTTGAATGCTAATGGAAGGTAAAGAGGAAGGGGAGATTTTGGCCAACACTCAGAGAGTTGCCTCAAGTCTTTCATCTGACAATGCTTGTGCCTCTCCTGTGCTGATCACAAGATCATTACATTATCTAGGAAGGCAATTAATGAGGCTGATACTAGCCACAAAATTTTCTGTCACGTGTTGAGATTACTGTGCATATGTCAATTCCTACATAATGAGTTTAAATTGCCAGTTCGTTGGGATGCATAAGTATTCTGCTTTGAGATAATTCTCTTACTTTTTGGGTGTCTCTGTGATGGGACTGGTACTTTTTGTATCTAGGAGTACTAGTGGAAAGAGTACTGTGCTAGAGTACTAGGAGTACTACTGGAAGGTCTTGGAGAAGATCTAGCCAAAGGTTTAAAAATGGCTATTACTATAACCCAAAACATTTATTCTTTCATTTCTCATCCTCTCTTCTCAGATGTCATCCTATGAATGCAGTATGACACATCAAAAAAACCCAGTGAAGCTGTCCAACAAATATTTGTTCACAGTAGGTGCATGATTCATGAGGTGGTGTTCTGCCAGCATACGGACATGTTTTTATGTCCTGTTTATTATTAACTACTTGGAATCTTATAAACTTCTCTAATATTGCACTTCTGCAGTGTTTATTTTGGAGAATACAGATTTTCCTTTATTTTAGATGCTATAAACAATGTAATGTCATGAATCACTCTGCCATAGGGACTGGTATAGTTAATGTTTTTAATAGAAGTCACTGGCATCCATAAGTTTTTTTCTCACTAATGGGTGGAGATTTAGTGTTTTCTTACCACGGCCTAGGAAGCTTCATGGTGTAAGTCTAAGCCCAATCCTAAGTGGAGTTCCAATTAGTAAAGGTAAAATTCATTTCACCTACACTTAAAGGTCTAAATTTGATTTTAGATGCCCATGAGTCATTTTCTTTTTCAGCTTTCTTTTTTCATTAATAGAAAAAGCCCATGTCCAGGGAGTGATTCATCTGAGCTATGTAAACGACCGAAAATGAGGATGAGATAATTCATCTCTGGTAGCCCCTAATTTTTTTCTGATGAATAGGGTGCAGGAATCCTAGATGAGATTTAGAGGCTATACCCAGCTTTTACACAGGTAAAAGCAGATGGGATGAATCTTGCCAACAAAGACAGCTGTAGCATTCAAACAAATATCAACTCTACTACACAAATACCTTCTACTACTCTGACATGGAGTGAGACTTAAATGAACTGACCCATACCACTGACATGCTTTTTAGCACATATTTCTGAGGAATGTAGAAGGATTTAATTAAAGCTATGGCCCTGAATGAAAAAGAAGTCTTCTCGATTCAACAGAAATACGAACACAACTATGCCTTGTAACTTGTTGACTAGTTGCACAAAATCACTGTGATTGGCTTGGGATGTAGAATAATGTAGGGCCACAAGTCTGCTGATAGTTCTTGTATTGGTACTTTCTGAATGAGAATATTCTGTTTTAGAAAACAGGACTGAAACTTCACCAGGGAATGAGAGGTTGCTGTGCTCTGTCCTGATGAAAATCCTTGCAGCGAAACTTAACTGATGGTGCTGAGAAACTGAGTGGAGCAAACTTGTATTTTCACTACTTTCACTGCAGTGGTTTCCACCAGTCACCCAGCTTTCCGAAATCCATTCTCTTTTTTGGCTGTAGGGCAAATAGTCTGTATTTTCTGAAACTGAAGTTAGACCTTATGAGCATGTTCTAATCATGTTTTGATGATTAGGTACTGAAATAAATTATTGTACTTCAGTAACAATTTTACAAATGTCCAGGATCCTGTCTCTCTATGACCGCTGCTGAAGTTGATGATACCAGTCAGAAAGTGGTTTCTTGCAAAGGGTTTATTTCACAACATTTTTCTTTCACTCTAGTTTATAAGGTCACAACTTGCTTTCTTACTTGTGTGAACTTCTAAGTTTGTTAATTTCTGTTTTCCATAGCAGTATTTTAAAAGCACAAATGGTCTCATTCTCTTCTCACGTCAGATCAATACTGACATGATTTCTGTTTGTCAATGCCACTAGGCCCAGGAACATCATCATCATAGGCCTTGCTCAAATTCAGACAAATTCAAGCATACCAGGCAAGATTTCAAGTACTAGCTAACACTATATTATAACTCTTGCAGCTAATCAACAATTTGTCCAAAATGTACTCCAGAACTTGTATTTAGGACTTGAAAAATTTGTTGATGTTTTAGATCATACACAGTAACTGTGTTTTTGTGTTTTCTTCTGCTTTGCAAAGACAACAACATCTTTAGCAAATTGCTGTTTTATGTAGATTCATAAGCAATTGGCATTATTTTGCAAAGCATGTGCAGCATAATGAGTCACTAAGATTTCAAAGTTTAATACACTGGAGGGAGAAAAGAAACCAAATTATATAAGACCTTGGAGCAATAAATATTTTGCTTATGGTGTGACGTTCAATGACTGTAAGTTACAAATCAGGATTTCTACTCTTTGCTTATGCAGCTGTTGCTTTTACATGTTTCATTCACAATGTTTTTTCATGAAGCAGCAAGCTGACACTTGCCATGCTTTCTGTTCATTTTTCTCAGAGCTCTAGATTGGAATGGCACAGCCTATGAACCATACTTGAATCTGTGAGCTATGTTTGATTTCTGTAGGCATAGGTCCAAAATCAGTATAGCTCTGTGTTGTTTTGATCTGAAAAAATGCAAAGCATTTTAAAAAGAGGTTAGTACCGTTAGGCCTATTTTACAGATATAAAAACTGAAGCAGGTCTTGTATAGCCTCGTGACCTGCAGTCCGTTAAACATTATTGCCTGGTTTTCACTGGGAACTCATGGAAACGGGACTCCTGAGGTTTTTGAAGTGGTTGTGGGATTTGAGAACTGAGTCATCACAGGCAGTTCTTCTGTTTTGTTTAATTTCTAAGGTATTTCTTATAACTAGATCTTAAACCTGTGGCACTTGACTGCTGTTGCTGATTGGCTTGGGAAGATGGTCAAGGTTTCTGTGCCTCAAGGTGGTATAAATTAAGTGATGTTAGCTTCACTGCAAGAATTAAGTAATGTTTGGAGTTACTAAAGTGAAAAGAACCTTGGTTATCATTTATCCATCCATGTTTAATATTAGTAACTTTAAGTGTTCTTTTATACTGGAAAAAAAGGGTAATTTTCCTCCACATGTATATCTTGAGACTTGTTAGACCACAAATAATTAGAGCAGAAGTACTTGTGATCTTTGGCTAACTGAGAAATGAAGACTGAATTTGGAAAAACACTGTGCCTGATACCTTTCTTTCTCTTATTTCTGGGATTCATAATTTCAACTCGAGGAAACTAGAATGGACAAATAAACAAAATCCCCGAAATTTAAGGTAAAAACAATTGAAGAAAAAATCCTTCATAAATATAAGATAATTATTTGAAAACTAATTGTGTCTGATAGAATAATAGGACTTTTTGTTGCTGTTTTAGAAATAACTTTTATAGTCTTCAATTTTCATCTCCTTTATTTCAACACACATGATGAAATGCACTCAGATTTACATACACATGTTTTATCAGTCAATCTAATTGTGCTTTGATGGTTTCTCTCTATACACTTTTCCAGTACCTTACAAATCCTTACTTTAAAATTAAATACATTTTGCCCAGATATCCTTACTCCAAGTGTCTGTGTTGAAGTCTGCTGAAAGAAACGGGAATCTTTTCACGGACTGTCATGGATCAAAGCTCCCGAAGATACTTTGGCATAAATTTTGTATTTATTTAGACACAATGATGTGAATAAAATTTCATTTTCTTAAAGAACGAGCTGTTTGTTAAGTATGTTAGCAACTACACTGGAAACAGAATCATAAGGAAGCACAGTTTGATAGTGTTTTGAGTTCAAGCCTCCATTTTGAGGAGATATTTGGTACAGACCTTTTACACTAATTCTGGCTCTTACTGCAATTTTATTTACATTTATTTCTTCTACTTAAATTTAACCAAGGAAGTAGATTTTTATTATTTACCTGCTGAATATATTGACTAATATTTATACATTCATGTGCTGGCATAAAACCCCTAATGAATACTGATTGAAAGAGCTGTCCTGCATTATTTTCTCTTTATGCCCTCTAATTTAGATCCTTTAAATACTTGCATGCTCTTACCCATCTGCCTGATTGATTTTTATGACAGAAAAGTGACAGAGTGGCCGCCAATGAAATTCCTCACTCAGGAAGTCACCCAATAATTATTTCTGTGAAAAATTGCAAAATTTTCCTGAAAAATGCCTCAAATTATTCCATCAGGACAAAATGCATTTCTGGGAGAAAGATTGCTCTGAAATGTAGATCTTTACTCTCAAAATTAAGTCAGACAAGCCATTCTATCAATACTCCATTGTGATGAATGTGTTTTGATTGTAAACCCAGTGTTTCTTTTGCACTCGCCAAAATGATAAGCAAAGGAAAACAGCTTGTTTCAGAGGTATAGGAGGGGCAAAACTATGTTTCCTCCTCTATTTTTCTTTTCCTCTAGCAAAAACCAGTGAAGGGGCTTAGGGAACAGAAGAGCCTCCTTAAGAAATAAGCAGAGATCGTTGGGAGGGGGGGGAAAGAGATTGAGGGAAAACACAAAGTGCTGCCATTGGAGGGGGCAGAGACAGCTGAATCAGGGTAATACAGACTTTTCATTATCAGAAACAATTGCTCCAGCAAGAACAGCATGGGACTTCATGAAATGTTTTTGAACTCGGATTCCTGATAGGAGCGCATTACATAACTTGTGCTTTGTGAGTGCTGGCAACCGGCAACCTACAGAAAGACACAGCCAGAAGCAATGTGCTCAGCTGCTTGCTTTTTTAAAAAAATCACCTATATCTAGGCCAAGCATTAAACAGACAAGCCTATCTTTACCCTTCCCCCTGCCCCCTTCATCAACAGAAGCCTGGTTTTCATCACAGATTAATAAATGAAACCTTCTATCATTTTACTGTGCTTCCCACAGCCTTTTGCTAGGAGTTAACAATGCTTTGAGTCAACATTGCCATAGTGCTTGAAATGTCTTTGCATGTTTGTTCACTTGAAAGAGTTGTGGCGCTGGGATTAGAAAAAGGCTTTTAATCCGTCAGTGCGTACAACCTCAGAAACTTTGAGATGGTTTTGACTGCGTTTGGTTTGACAAAAATCTGTTAGGGAACTGTCTTGCTTTTTGTCTTTTATAATAACAATAATTTTTAAAAAAGAACCCATGTTATATATTCAACTGTCTCCCAAAGTGATTATTTGTATCATTTGCTGTTAAGGAAATATGTCTAAGTGCTGAGGAATTCTAATTAAGCCGGCTCAGCTGGAACAAATAGCCGTAGTATTTCACAATTCTGTTCTGAAATTACTGGCAGGCCCAGAAGCCAGGGAAATTCTTGAGTTTTGGGGTTTTACCATGGTGGACATAGCCACTAAATCTTACTTATTTGTTTTCAAATCAATGGGTTTGTAGACCATGTGATTTCACAATTGCTGTCAGTGGTTGTTCCTCTTTCTTACTTTCTCTTCCATCTGCCCTAAAAAAGATGCAATTTTAGCCAAGCAAGCAGAAACTCTTCGACATTTCTAAGAGAAGTATTTATGGGACTAAACACCATAGAATTTCCTTAGGTTCGGATAGGTTATTTAAGTGAAAAAATTTTGGTTCTTTTTCCTTGGAGGTAGAGGCAGTTTGGCTGAGCCCTTGAGGGAACCACATTGTAGGTGTTTACTGGATCTGTGAAAATTTAACAGTAAAATCACCTATTAAGTTCTGCTGTAATATATCATTCTCTGTGTAGTGTGCTCATCAAAAAACAAGTTAAAACTTTTCCATGTTGTGTAACTCTAATTCCCTGTTTATATGGTAAACACTTCTCTGTTTTGCTTTCCAAGGGCCATCATTCCCTGCCTGCCTAATCTACTGTTGCTAACAAAAATGACGGTAGCAAACCAGGGAGGAACAACCTTCTCTTGCCCTTTGTTTTCACTCTGCCGGGTGAACACATGTTTTTTTTCCCCTTTGCCTTTCCTCTTTTCTCCTTTTCAGAGAAAGGAAACCATTTGTATGTTGCACTAAGGAAAAGTGATTGAAAAGTGGAAGCCCATACTTTTCTCTTCAGCAAGCGGAGATCTGTTTTCAGTCTGATGTTTGGTGAAAGGAAGCTTCAGAGCTGCAGGCCAGCTGCCAGGAATGTCTGATTTCCTTTCCACCCACTCCTATGATCCTCCCTTTTGGCAGTGATTACCGATGACCACAGCTGTCATGCTAGGTCATGGTAAGCTGTCAAGCAAGGTAGTACATGAGATATATGAAGCCCAGTCCTTGATCTGAAGAACAAGATCTTAAATTGAATCTGGTATCAGCCAGCATGTGAACATACCACAGCAAGAAGCGCTGGGCTGACGTCAACTTGTTGTTCCGGTTCCTTGAGGAGGTGGGCAAGCCGTAGGTGCTTTTCTAACCTTTACACAGATCATGATATCCTGAAGCATGAGGAGGGGCTGTAATTTAGTCAGAACAGATGATTGTCAGGAATGGGCAAGTCCTTCCAGCCAGCTGCAATGAGAAATAGCAATTTGTGTGGCTCTCACCCAATAAGTATGTAATAATACAGGCCAAACTCCATAATCAGTGAGCAGAACAAGAGCATTCAGGTGGTTGTGCTGCATGCAGCACTGTGTGGGTGACCGGCTGTTGACATTATGGATGTGACTGAAAATCACTACAGAACTGCAGACTTCAGAAAATGATGGATACTTTTGTCAGGGACATAACTTCTATAAATAGGACTTGCACTCTACGTAAGGCAGCATTTCACTAAACTTCACATATTCAGTGCCAAGTGCACAAATGTCTTCTGAAGAGGTAGTATTTTACTACATTTTATGCTGTTATGCGGGCTTCAGAATGCACTTCTGTTCTTCTTCTAGCAGCATATTAAATAACGTGACTAAAGTCCATTAGGTGTTTGCTCTGTATGCCTTCCTCCGGAGGGGGAGGCATTTGTGATGAAGTGTTTGTTTTTAAAACATAAAAGAATAGGTTGCTTTCTGTTTCCCAGAGAAAAAAAGGTCAACACTAGAGGGACAGAAGGTCATAAACACTTTGATTGTTCATTGTTTTTGTGGGAGTTTATTGCCACTTTAGGCTGGCACAGCCAAGGAACTTGCCTTCGAAATAGCCTCAGGGTATGTGGATGTAGGTGATGCTGATTTCCTTTGGTCTTCATTTAAGATGACAGGGTCCGATACCTGTGGTCTTGCTCCAGTTGGAGGATGACCACCTTAGCAAGTTCCATGTGAACTTCATTTGGTATGATTTACTTCAGAACAGTAAACATAACTTCGGTCTTTTACGCTTTGTTCTCAAAAAACACCTATGGCCTTGTAACAAATCTTAAATAAAATTAAATTTGACTTTATTAAGCTCTTACACAAGGTTGGTAGAAAATTCCAGGAACCCTCTGAACAAGAGCCAGTTTCTTTACCGATTTCTCCTGGCCAAACAAGGCAACTAATGACTACTTTCACAAGGCTGGGGAATCCACAGCTACAGCTAAGAGGGGTAAAAAAAATGTCATAAATAAACAAGTCTGTCCACAAACCCTTCCTCAGGAAACCAGCATGGGAAGCACAGACATTTAGAATGACAATTCAGCATGTTTTGCCAAAGAGAGACTTTCCAAAACAGCTATAGAAATGGTTGCAGTTTCTTTGAACGTCCATTTTAATAGCTTTATAGCCTCAACTGTTTATATGTTAATCTAAGTGTTTTCTTGCTGTCAGAGGTATTTATTACCATTGTATAAAGTTGTTAACCTCCATAAGTAACCCTTGAAAGAGAGTGACAGACTTCAACAAACGCTGCTGTCCATGAACCCAGTTACCTTGCAGCCTTGTTCATTCAGGTACAGTCAGGTTTGAGGCTGTGACAGAAGCTGTTGTTTGGTCTCCCCGCGGGATACCACATTTGCTTCATTTGTTCAGAAAGCTTTTCATAACTGTCCCGTGTCTGGAGCACTCAGGAGTGAATATGCTTCCTCTCTTTGAATAATGGTTGAACTCCCCGTGGAAGAGGAGGTATTTAAATAACCTTGTTGCCATGTAGAGTATCTCGTGATTTCAATCCTTGGAGTCCCTGAGCTATCTGAGCACATATTTATAATCAGCTTGGTGAATGCTGTCTCTGGCTATTTATCAGCTGTGAGACTGTGTTTCCATTTTACAAGTGCAACTCTATAACTTAAGAATATAGTATGTCCTGTCATTAGCAGAATTTTTTTATTTTTTTGTCTCCAAGAACAGAAAGTTCCCAGCATAGGACAAACCTTCTTTGTGTAATAAATACACATATACTTTCCTCTCTTTGCTTTGCTGACTTGGACTGTGGGACATAGTTGCTGAGACGCAAAAGGATTTCTGTGTCTGGCCCTCACTGCCATGTTAGAGGGTTTAGCTCTAAATATATTTGCAACTAGCAGAACCTGTGTCCATACTGTTGAACTCTCCTACACTCAAAACCCCCAAACTGACTTTTGGAAGCAGTCTCTGGCCTATACGAACTAACTTCTGAGCTGTGACTAGGAATTATATGCAACCTGGCACTCTCCCAAATGCTAGCTGACCCACACTACAGGTGTGTCAGGGCTGGTCCACTGCTTTGATAGGAAAGACATCTGACATTGCTTAATCTACAAGGGTATGTACAGTTCTTAGCCGTATACAGGCTCATCTGTCCTGGGTGAAGGGAATATTCAAGCCCCTTAAGTGAGACTCAGGTGCTTAAATTTCAGTTCAGGTTGAAAGTTTGCAAGGCTAGCTGTAGTCATCACGGCTTCTGAAAGCCCAGAGAAACAATTTTGTAAATAATTTCTTTTAAAGGAGTATTTAAAGTACTTAAGTACTCAGAAGTAATACCATTTTGGCAAGACTGAATGTCCTGACATGGTGAAAGCACCATCAGAAGTCACAAAATAGGCTTCCTTGATTTGACATCTCCTGAAGGGTTGGGTTGGGTAGTTCTGATCATGGTGACAGAGGTGGTTTGAGCACAGAAATGAGCAGCTGTGGCTGCTTCCATTTAGGAGTGTGCATAATGCTGGTGGTGCAACACTGAGCTGTGTGTCAGAGCTGCCACCCAAATGTTCAGAGCTTTATCTTTCACCTCAGATAAGAGCAAGTGAGGCTTTACCTGGAAGAACTCTGGGGTTTTCTTCTGAGTGAGGTTATATATGGATTTGGGATCCTGTGGGTGTAAGGTTCTGATTGCCTGTTTCCTTCAGAAGTCTTCTGTCCTTTGTGCTATAGCTTAAGGTGAATGGTGATATTAACACCGGTTTCTTGGAACAAAGAAGTGAGCTTGACCTAGCCATCCTCACTGAAAGGGATGTGTGAAGGCCCTGAACAGAGAAAGGGTTAATGAGTATTTCCTGTGATGAGCAGTGAATTTAAAGAAGATCTGTGGCATAGAGAAATGATGATTTCCTGACACACTTCTCCATTTAGTGTTTCCTTCAGCAGCTTGACCAGCTGAGGCAGCTCCTGGCTGCTGGGAATCCCATCTCCATTGCACCTGTGTGATCACACAGGAATTGCCACCTGGGCTGAGACCTGCCAGCCTGCTCTGGGAGCTGGGCCCCCGCAGCAGAAGTGAGCGTAACATCACCTTACGAGTCCCACTGAAACGCAGGCAACATTGACCCAGGGAAATTGAAGGCAGGTGTCTGGTGTCCTCAGAGGTGCCTTGACCATGAGGCTGTATGTTCCAGGGTACAGCATGCTGCTGTAAATAAAAAGTGGTGCTTTGAAGTGATGATGTTTTTGTCTGTCTTAGTTGCACTTGTGCTAGCAAAAAAGGAAATTCCAGAAAAATGCTGCAGAGACCTTCATGTTCTCCATCTATTGATCTTGCAGCAAAACTCTGCATTTTACTTGTTTTGTCAGCCAGCCTTCACCTTATAATCGAGCTATATTTGCATCTCATATTTATTACTGGGTAACCATCAAACAACAGCTTCAAGAAAGGCTTTGGACTAAGACTGCTCTACTGATCAAAGCTTATATTATGTTGTCACCAGTAACTCCACTGAATATCAGAGAATACTAAATACTCACTTTTTGAAGGCTGTGAACTGACTTGTGTTAGATAATCAGAAATGAGAATCAATATTCAGTTTTGAAAGTTTAGATTTACAGTTTTAAAACAAATCTTCCCACTTCTAGAAAAATATTTTATGCAGAGGGAGTCTTAATTAAAAATTGTGTTTAAGAATAACAGAAACTGTTGTGAAATGTGGATTGACTCAGAAATTTTAAGGACATTAAAGAAAAAAACAACTGTTAAAAGTGCATAAAATTCTACTTGCTTGTTATCCAAATAGGAATTCAATGGAAGTCAAATGGATGTAACTTTCTGTTCAGACCTGCTTCAGCTGGTTCACAGTCTATCCTACCTTGGATAGGGCATGAACCAGATTTAAGGGAAACTCATTTAAAACTATGTGAAGAAAAACATTCCACTAGGGTGAAGGACTGAATTAGAAGTGACTGGATTTCTCATGAAGGAGTCATCAGTCATGAAGTTTCATTTTTTGTGAGTGCCCTCAAGAGACCAGGCAGATCTAATCTATGAGTAGCACTGCTGACTCAGGCCGCTGCGGGACGGTGTTGAAGGACAGCCAGGGAAATCTCTGACCTTCACTTTGCTGCTGACCGTCACTTGGAGTTTTCCTGCCTGGAAAAGTGGCACTGGGTTGGGGTAGCTGGGGAGGAAACAGAGACCAGAACCATTGACCTCAATCTGAACACAATACAGAAAAAGACAATAAACTCCAGGAGGAAAAACACAGGAGTGATTTACCTAGGAGGAAGTGAGAATATTAAATTCTTTCAAGTAACTTCAGGAGGTGTAATAGAGGAAATCTATTGAAAACACACAGAGAAGACATCTGTCTCTAGTCAGGGATTCCTGTGACACCAAAAGTGATAGATACCTACTATATAACTAATATTTTACAGCTGATTAAATCTGTGAATACTGTGGGATTATTGCAGAGAGTGAGAGACCTTTGTGCAGTCACTCCTCTTTTTAAAAAACTTGGGAAGGCCAGATTTTAAGAGTGGGCAAGTTACAAATAGTAACTTACAGAATCACACGCTGAACAGAAATTCCTTGTTTCTTTTCCCATTACAGTATTATATTACATTGACTCTGGTTTCCATGTACCAGAAGCATGTATCATATCCTTATGATATCCTTAGGTTCTTAGACACAGAGATCAATTAGCATATGACAAGGGTAATTCTTACACTCCAACTGCACCTGGCTGACTGACAGCACCTACATGTGTGGAGAGAACAGAGCACCAGAATTTAGGAATTGTGTCCTGTCAGATGAGGAAGATGAAACAGCGGAAAGTATTCTCTTTCTCTCCAGTCTGTTGAGTTTGATATTTTTATAAATCTTAACCTAGACTAAATTTTCATACATTTCGAACATGAAAAAAAAGGAATTTTTGTCTTTTGTATGTTACAAATTCATTGAGAAGGAAGTTAGAAAACCATCTTTGGAGTAATTCCTTCTATGACAGAGAGACAAAAAGAACCAACTTGTTCCCCCCAACTCCACAAGCTAAACTGTAACAACACAATTTTATAATTAAAGTGGAAATAAATTTTACTCCTTTGTCTTAGTCGATGCCATATTGCCAGGTAATTGCAATCCTTTTTGTTTGTGTGCCTAGGACATTGTGTTCATGCTCAATGCTGTGAAAGAAAATCTTATTTTCTTTCTTTAGTAAAAAATCTATTTTGCAACATTGAAAATAGTTCTTCTTATTTCAAGAAAAATAATGAATTTCGTCAAATCAACAGTTATGCCTAAGTGGGCCCAAGTACAAGACAAACTGAATGAAATGGTACGATTGTAAACCACTTAATTTTTTTCCCGAAGTACCTCGATAAAGCTTCCTCAGGATCTACTATGTGGCATATGTGTAAAGGAAAAACTTACCTATGACTTACTCATCATACCATACTTTAGCACATCATTTCTTTATTCCCTGTACTAATGTTGTAAGTGACTGAACATGTGGTATACGTTACTATATCAGTATTTACTTGATGTAAATACTGATGATGTGGTGTACAACGGCTTGGTAAAAGAATCACTGCGTGGTTTAATGCCCCATTGGCTAACCAAGAGTGAAAGTGGAGTTTAACATTTTCGTTGTATATCGTCAAGGCTACATGATGTGTTTGGACAGCCTAGTTCTCATTCCTATAATTAAAAGAATTCCTGAGTGCAGGAATACTTCTGGGAAAGCAGCAGAATTAGATCAGCAGAGAAGATTTGATTTATGTGAGCTATTGTCTCTTTTATCTTGGATGTCTCCAATCTTCTTAATTTAGGAAGATCAGGACATAAAATGCATAGGGATTTTGTAACAAGTGCTTTAGATTCAGGTGCACTAAGCAATTTTCTGCCCTTCTAATAGCTTTAGGGTTGAGTTAGTTGATTTGTAGGGTCTCGTAAGTGGTTAAACCTAACTTTCTGAAAATGTGCAGGTCACAAGTGATAGTATGACCAACCGAAAAGTCTTTGGAAAGTTCTCTTTTTTAGAGAATATAAAGCTATTTTTCACCTCTGAGTTATGTTGACTCTAAGTCTTCATTCAGATGAGCACCAGCTGGTAGGAATATTTCTGTAATTGCAGAGTGACATAATAAATAGGGCTGAGAAATTTCTAAAGCTATTCCTGTTCCATTTCAGATGGGCACTCTGGCAGCATTTGCTGTATAAGGGAGTCTTCATCAGCTAATGGTAGACTTAGCTGTAGCAGCGTGGCAGACCTGTGGTTATATACTGAGGCCAGAGAACCTTTGGAAAAGTCGTGCTCCAGCAGGCCATGTTCCCCACAGTAGGATCTGGGAGCATATGGGGAGAACGTCTGGTGGTGTGTCTGGCTTAAGAAACACACAATTCAATATATGGAAGGAAACTTTGTATGCAGTCTGTTGGTATCTACCTCCAGAAGAAATGAGAAAGTAAGGGTACATGCCGAGCCTCCTGGCAGTCTTTTGTGTTTGCCTTTCATGCTGTGCAGGTAGAAATATATAACCTTAATATGTAATTCGTATATTTTCAGCCTACTCTGTATTTCAAATCGTGAATGAAGAACTGTGTTACAGACAAATGCTGGAGAAGATAAAAACGAGACAAGCAAACACTAGAGGTGAACCAGGTAGAGGATTTTATATTATGGGGCCGAGAAGCTACTGCAGACACATAACTGGGGCTGTGGGTTGGGTACTCTGTACATGACCAGCACTTCCAATGTTATTTTATTCTTCTTAAAACAGCTGGCACTGCTGAACAAACTGTGTGGAGTACATTCAGCTTTATTTTTTATTGTTGTAGCTTTTTTCCTTAGATAATCTAAAATTAAATACTCTGTGGATTCAGCGACAAAAGCTCAAATAGATGTGCATGTAAAAGAAACCTCCTTGTAAACTGAGCATCCCACTGCCACAGAGCATCATCGGCACTTGCTGTGGGATGTTTGGTCTGCTGACAGACTGGAGCAGGCCAGGGAGTACATGGGGACTTATTGGAATACATCTCAAGACTAACGGCTTATAAAGACTTGCAATAAATAATAAATGCCCAAGGTAATATTCTTTCTAATGAACATTTTAATGGTTTCTTTTCCCCAGTAGGGGACTTTCAAACTTCTTAATAGAGGCACAGAATGAACCCTTTGTGCTGCGGCTGTCTCTCTCCATCACTTTTTGTTTTCTTCTTGCCTGTCCCTTATTGCTGGCTGCCACTGCTTCACTCTCCCTCCAGCTGTGAGGGCAAAGTTTACAGTGTCTTCAAAACCTGCTCTTTGTTTTCTTTGGTTGGGGTAAAGCTTGATGAGGGACAAAGCAAAGTGCCTCCCCTGCCCACTGGAATGCTCTGGGCAGCATTCCTGTGCCTCAGCCCTGCTCCCTACATGAGCATGAACAGGGAACAGAAGAGCCCAGCCTGTGTCTGCAGTAAGACACCATCACAGGCTGCCCTGCTGGCGTGGTGAAATTAGCTGGATAAGCTTTTACACTATCAGCCGAGGCAAACTTCAGACATTTTCTCATGCAAGCAATGTATCTCCAGTGCACCCATGCTCTCTGCATAGCTCATCTTTTTCTTTAGATTCTTTGCTAGATGCAGGATTCTTTCTTCACCCCCACC
>VZTE01005042.1:1871018-1902875 GCA_013397775.1 Eulacestoma nigropectus | reverse complement strand
CTGAAGTTTTTATAGGCATCCTTCATGATGGAAAACAACTTCATGTTCTGCCCTAGTGATTTACCAAACTCCAAAATAACAGCAAATGTGAATATTAGTTTCCTATCAAAATGTTTTTTGTTAAAATTCAGTCCTGCTGTGAGATTATGCCTAGCCACCTTTAAATAGTTAATAACTATATTTTTAACTGGAGTTAGAATATTTCCTAAAGGAACCTACAGTCTGGGATGGAGTCCAGATGTACATTTGAGATGGCTAAAATGGAAAGTCCTGATTTTTTATTAGACATGCCATTCAGAGTGCAAAATGAAGTGTGAGCAAAGAGAGCATGTTGGCATGGCAACAGCAAGTAAAATTTAATGCAACAGGTTTTGATTCTGACCTGCAAAAGGAACTGTTTGTCCTGAGAGACAGCTAGTAGCCCATAAAAATTTTAGAAGACAGTAACTTGTCTTCATTTAAAGCCAGCAACTGGAGAGCTGGATACCTCAGAATTTTTTAGCCAACAAAAGAATCTAAATATTCTAATGGTTGTTGTTCTGACATAGATGTGCAAAAAGGAATTGCTTCAATAATGTGTCTATTGCTCACATGATAACCACCTGCAGGCAACTTCTTAAGCGTAGAGTCTCTCTGTTATTTTCAATAGGGTATGTAGTATTTGCAAAACTGTAAAACAAAATGAGACTAAATACTTTGCAGAAAAATACATGAAGTGTCAATTACCACAATTAAATTTTGGTTTTGGAAATTCCCATCTCCCAAATCTATGATGAATCCACAATTATGTCCCCACTATGTGTTGCAGCTATTTAACCGAAAAGACTGAGAGAAGCAGCAAATTTGGGAAAGCAAGCTGTTTTCTAGATTAGTTTATTAAGGCTGGAACTAATGGCAGATAGCTTAAACTGCACAACTGCTGCCAGGTATTTGATTCTGAAGGATGTGCTCATTTTCCTTTCAAGATTAGCTGCCCTGGATTCCTGAGAGCAGAGCTGGCTGCACAAATCACATTCAAAACGATTGACTGTCTAATTCCATCTGCAGCCACCTCATCTGTCTCCATGGGAAGAAGCAAATTTACAGGAGCAAAAATAGGAATGAACTACTTTCCAGTGTTTTGATTCACAGGAAGAAAGAAGCTACTCAAATCTTAAGAGTAACTTTGATCTTCCAGGATTTACAGTTCACCCTCTGGACTAAAGATGCTTGTAGAAGTCTGGCTAAGTGTAAGGGATAATCTTGCAAAATGAAGAAAAGATTCTAGACATGACTCAAAAACTCACCTTGTAGAGGGCTTGGGTCAGCCCACGGGAAGGCAGGCAAGCAGAGAGTAGGCATCTGTGTGCCCTTTTTGACCTGAGGATCGTTGTATTGTTTCCACCTCACTGTTCACAGGTGTCTTCACAGAGAAGTGGGCAAAGGCTTTTGTGCTTGCAAACCACATATGCACTGCAGGCAATAAAATCTTCCATTGCTCCTGGGAAGTAAAGCTTCTCCAGTCTTCTGACACACCACACCATGCCCTCACTATTGACAGATTTGAGCACCTCAAGGCAGAGCCAAAGCATTGCAGCCTCCTTGTTGCACTGTGACTTGTTGGTCAAGACTTGTATGACCTTTTCACAGCAGGAATCCTTTCTATAGTGGACAAACATAATTATAAACCACGCAAGACTTGAGTTTAGTGCATTTCTGACACTGTGACCATTGGCTGTATTTGGAATCTGAATCCTAGTTAATATAAGCCTATCCTGACCTACATTAACAGCCCCTTGGTCTATATATTCAATACTTTATTTCATTTTAAAAGAAAGATGCTTTGAATGCTGCGGTGTGGCTGAAAGCTTTCAGTAGAAATACACTTAAAAAACACATTAATTTTTTCATATCCTATTGAGAGAAGAAACAACATGAGGGGGGCTGCAAGCAGTGAGTTTCAATGTCTTTTCATGCAGCATGAGCTGTGACCTGGAATCCTTTCTAACCCCATTTTATGTGAGTCTTTCTTTTCTGGTCTTGGTGAACCTTTGGGATTTCCAGCTATTGATGAGGGCTTTTTCCCCACAAATATGCATATCTGAAATTTTGCTGTTTAATAGCATTGCCTAGGTAATTCCACATTGCCTTCTGAAGTCAATGGAAAGCAAGTCTCTTGGAAAGATTTTTTGCAGTGCTGATATTTTTCTGGGAGGTGTATTTTTTCTTGTTGCAGGTATTTGGAATATAGCAGGGACCAGTGGTACCTACACTGGAATAAATTTCACCAGTCCCATGTACTATAAATTGCTGCCCACTTGAAATTCATCAGGTAGACAGTGCCCTTGGCTTCATCACAGTGGGATGCACCCCAGGAATGCAGTGGCTTAACAATGCGTGATAAAAATACTAAAAAGACAATATTCTTCCCTTCTATTTAAAGTATACCATGCAGCACTTCCTTTGGAGGAACAGAGAAGTAATTATCATCATACTGCCATTTCCTCAGTGTCTAGATTAACAACAGGTTATGGGGGTCCAGGGCTGGGGAATTTAGCCTTGTTACCATTTATAGGTTCTCCCTGCATCCTATAATATTCTTTCCCATTAGCTAAAAGTGCCATTTCAGGAAATTGCCTTAAGGCTTGGTTTGATTTGGGGTGGGGGTGAGTGAGAAAAGCAATTGCCCTGTTCTACTGTAGCTCTAGACAGTTAGAAAGAAGCAGATATGCAATTTTTTATCTGTCAATTCTTCTCCATTTATTGTTCAGTAGGATTAATCTTGAAGAATTTCACACAGACCATTGCATCCTAACCTCTTACAAGTAGACAGTATTAGGGTAAAAAGAGGAAAGGGATATTAATAAATGATCTCATTACAATTTTCTAGTTTTGCTAGTTGCTAAATTTTATTAGACAAAGACCAGAATATTAGCTGTATTTATATTGATTAATCATAGCTACATGGAAAGATATTTGTCTCTAATCCCCAGGACTGGTAATTATTGTCTCTAATCCCCAGGACTGGTAACTGTCCTGAGATTATTTTCCTTTCATGCTGTCACTGCTCCTGACAGGACAACTCCTCCTGGTCTCAAAAGGAGCAACTGACAGTCCTATGTGTAACATTAATATTTCTTAAAGACCTCAGTAATTTTGTTCTGTGGTTTGAGATGTTGCTGTCTCCCTGTCCATATTTATTGAATTTTGAAATTCATACATGTTCAACAAAACAGTCCTGCAGATGAATGTGTTTGGTCTCAATTCCAGACGTAAGTACAATTACTCTCTTTTCTTTTTCTTTTTTTTTCCCCGTTACTGCAAATTCATTAAGAATAGGTTATATTTTTAAAGAAAGTATTTTTAATCCTGAATGAATGAGATTATTGGGTGATAGAAATCTAGCAATTGAAACTCTGGATAAATTTGCAAGTAGAGGACCCCATAATTATCTAATTCCTTGCAGACATAATAAAGTGACACCAGAAGTGAATGGCCAGAAAGGGCCTCATGCAATGTGTATGAAAGCCAATATTTTTTTCACTTGAGCTATTTAATATAAATCTGGAATAACTCAGTTTTGAATTAATTAGAAAAAGCTTTCCCTAAACAATTAGTGAAATTCTATTTTCCAATTGTTCTTTAAGCATAATTTCAAAAGTAAAGATGCTCTACCAGCAACATGTTTTGCACAAAATCATCTACGAACAGAAAACTTCAGTAATATTCTTGAGCAAACACATTAGATCCTGTAGATACTGATCTACAAATTGATTTATATTCTCATGTGGCTCATTAAAACAATTAATTTTTATGGTTTTTTTTTTCCCCTCCTATTAATGCAGAAACCCCCCACATCTAGACATAGAATGACTATAGCAACCACTGCTAGGATTAGTGAGGATTTTGTTTTAATTGTTATGTGCGGAATTGAAGCAAGAGTTGTTTATATATATATCATGCGTTTGTATTTTATTTTTCATAAAATCTAATAATTCAACATCTTTATTTTCAAGGGTAGTTCTATCAGATTCTTACATCTCAATGCCTCCTAGTCTTCCACATGACTTGTCATCAGATAAAAAGTAGATCATCTATTTTAGTAGTAAATCTGATCAGGGATGTTGTGCCACTTCATTTTTCACTCAATTTTAATTTGACAGATGTGTGTTTAGATAGCCTACATCGTCTGATTGATGCACAGAACTTATTCCTCCAAAGAAACCATGTGTCTTCTGCACCTTTTCCATCTCATTTATGCATATGTACGGATAGGGCTGGCTATTCAAAAGATATTAATATGAAAATGATGACAATTTATTTTATAATCAGAACAGGGCATGACTGGAGCAAATCAAGTATGCTCCAAAGACTGTGTGCCAGACCTCCTTGTCAAGAGCAGGTGGCTGAAGAGTCAACAATATGACATAAGTGCTTTGAGTGTGATCCGAATGAGCATAACTGATTCACTACCACATGGTATCCATATACTTTGTGGGGGCCTTTATTCCACATTGAGGCATTGAGACATAAATCAGCACACGGGGATGTTTCTACCATGCTGATCAATGAGATACATCATTTATATGAGATGCATGGTTCTGTGCCTACTCAAGACCTCTTATAGATGCTGCCCCCATAATAGTGAATATTTGAAGAATATGTTTTGGTGACAAGGAATTCAAAAGTCCTTTTGATTTTTGCATAGAATTAATTTGCATGATATTCCATGCCAATGTTTGATTGTCAGCTCATACTCAGTGAGAAAATCACCAAAATCCCTCTGAAAAAATTCAAAATATTCTAAATACTGCATTCTAAACAAATGCAACACAGCATGGACAGGGGCAATATCTAATAATTTGTTAAATTATGACAAAGTAAACTAACCTCCTGCTGTGATGAGGTAACAGGTCCACAGGAAAGACTAAGACTCCAGCTCATATGTTAACTGAAGTTTTGAGACTCTTTTGAATGATTCTCTCATTGGAAAGCTAAGGATATGAAGTCTTGCAAGTAAATGCAAAACTGAATTAAAAGAGAAGCTAGATAATAACGAGCTGATTATATTGTTTAATTGAAATATACTGAGGAGTTTCTACAAGGAGTTATTCTCAATTAAATATTGTTAAATATTTTCATGAATTATCTGAATAAAGGAATAATATTCTATGCAGTAAATTTGCATATGACAGGAGATGGGGGTGGCTCTGAACATGTGGAAAGCAGAATTAGAATCCCAAATGATTCTGACAAATTGGAGACATCATCTGAAAAAAATAGGATTAAGTTCAATAGAGACAAATGCAAAGTGTTAGGCAGAAATAATCTGCACAGATACAGGATGGGGTAACACAATAGACAGCAGTTCTCTGGAAAAGATCTGGGAATGTGAATCAAATTAAATGTGAGTTGATGAATTATTAAAAAGCTAAGTGACCAGCTAGTATGTATATGAAAACCAGCATGCAGCCTGCAGAAGTAATCTAGGAATTTATACTGGTAAGGACTCACTTTGGAGCACTGTAGCCAAGGAGAACTTGAAAAATTGAAGTTATTTAGCACTCAAAAAAGAAGATGGAAGGGTCAGGGCAATAATTATGATGTAAAAGAACCACACTGTTGTAAAGAGGAAAGGAGTAATATGTCCTCTTTGTTCATGGCAGACATAATAAGAAAGAACAAACTAAATTACACCAGGGGAGACTCAGAATAGTTGTTAGGAAACCTTTGTAAACATAAATATAGCCAAGCCTGGAGAGGTGATGAAGTCATAATCATTGAGAACATACATGTGTAACAACTGACACAAAGATTGATTCTGCCTTGAGGACAAATACAATGACCTTTTAAAGTCCTTTCCAGCTCAGCTTCTATAATTTTGTATCAAGACAGGAATAAGTTTTGCACCTTTGCTTATCTCAAATTGCACCTAGTCCCATGAAGAGATTAGGGAATCACAGGAAAAATTTCTAGTCAATGGCATCAATACTTACTTCTGTACAAGGACTCAATTTGATGAAGTTATTGGTTAGCATTTGTGCTGTGTGAATTTTGTGAAATTTATATTGACTTATACCAGGAATTATTTTAAGATCACCATTTCAAGTTAGTACGAGTACAATAAAATAAATTGTAGCTTCTGAAGTGATTTGATCTACTCAGGGAGTAAGGGTGAGTATTTATTAAAGTTAGTTCTTACTCAATTGCCCATGGAAAGTTTTTGGAAAAGAAAGATGACTGAATAACGCCACCTTTATATATACTCCTGCTGTTTAGACTGCAGCTCTCTAGCTTGTGGCTGGAAGAGACCCACAGGAAGCACTGTGTTCTGTGCACTGCTGTGTGCTGTGTCCATGACCTGAACATCAGCATCGCTCCCTGCAGATCGGGAGACGTGAGTTATATAAAGCCAGCACACTGACTTGTCACCTGGGCTTTCTCTTTGGTTACTCCTTTTATGCAATGCAAAAGGAGTGATCAGGGAATGAACTGTATCAATTTCATTCCTGTGTCTATCCAGAGCTCTCTCTCTTGATGGGGACTTGATGTTCTGAAGTATTACTTGAACACTGCTCTCAGTCTGTTGTTTGTTTAGGCTGGTGATTAAATGCTTAAAGGGTGTAGTGGTGGAGAAATATTTGCACTATCCAGAAAAAATATTGGTTTCTGAATATTTAGGGAAGCTTGTGAAATTCTTCATACCTTTCTGCTCCTTGAAGTCTGTGGTAGCTCTTTTTGTATGCTACTTCCTTCCAGCTTTTTATATCACATGGTACCAAATATCTGTAGCAGAGATTGGGAAACCTCTGTTTAGCAGGTCTGGTTTATGGTTATGCTATAAATAGAGGTGAAACATGTAACTCATTTCAAGAACATTTTCTTCACTGAGATCACAGGATCATTTAAAGCTGTCCAAACACTTAGCGTGAGTGTCCAGGTAGTCTGGATTTTTTTTTTTTTTCAGGAAATTTGGAAGTGGGACAGCTTACTCACTGTAGATGATTCATATCTTTATATCCTAGTTTGAAGTGGTTCACCACACTGTGGCCACAACTTCAAAAGTGTCAGATGATCATCAGACAACACTCCTGCCTGTAAGACTGATTGATTTTCCCAGCTTTCTACAGTTTTCATAACTTACTAACCTCTGCCCCTAAACCTAAACAATTTAGGTTCAAGAACAAGCATTAGGAAACTGTTTATGAAATAGTGAATATACTAAATTCCCCAACAGAGAAAGCTCTTAAAACCAGAGCTCTGGGGACTCAAGTGCAGAGACACTGCCCTTCTCATGGATTCTTAAAGCACTTTTCCATGTTCCTTTACAAAGGTTTTATCTTTTCCAGTTTTAAATCTTTTTGTCTAGACAGCAGTAAGTAACTTGCATACCTTTCTGTCAAGAATGGTATGGTTAAGTCTTTCAGATAAATATAGCTGGATATTTAAATACAAAAATAAACGTCTAAAGCTCTACTTATTAGTAGCATCTGTCTTGCACTTGATGTGTACTTCTCAGAAATATTCTAATACCTACAGAGGCTATATTTAAGCAACCTTGCTTCTGCTTTGGTGATCACATGTCATGCGCTGCCTATATTGTTGATTTTGTTGCTAAGACCCGCTGTGAGTTCTAGTTTCCAGTGTTTCAGGTTACATGTTTAAACCTGGCCTTCCAACTGTTTCACGCTATCCTGTGTGTCCACATCTACTAAAGCTGATACTCTGGAGGCCCTCTCTTTCCACACTGGTCCACATTGGCATGAAAAATTGAGTGGAAAGAGGAGTTAGAATTACAGATTTTTTTGTTTATGGTAGTTGTTAATTTTCCATTTTGGAAATGTCACTAAGAGGAAGACTTAGGAAGCACATATTGGGTGTATGTGGTCAGCAGATCGGCCTCTGTCACCTTCTCCGTTCCCAGAGCATTGCAGCCATCAGGGAAAAACCCCAGATAATACAAGGAACCTGGCAGACATCAAAGCCGAGAAACCAAAGAGGACTAGAGAGAAAAATTTTTACTTTAAAATTCTTTGCCATAAGCCTTTGATTCGACACCTTTCATTAGGACAGATAAGGAAAAAATTGGTCTTTATGGACACTTATTTGGAGGATAATATTTAGGCTCCCTTGCACTGCTGGAAGTGAGCTCCCTGTACACCTGTGAGGTTTTAAGTAACTTACGTTGTAAAGTGTCAGTGGGACTTGGGCTATCCCAGTTAAGTTCTGTGCATGATGACATATCAGTAAGTACAATAGGGCTTAACTTCTGCAAGTAGAAACCCATCATGCACTGTGTTGTGGAAATAATTATTCCATGCCAAAAACCTGTATGCTACTCTATCAGGCTCAAGTCCATTCCTCTGACTCTCTCAAAATATTTTTTGTACATGGCTATGGTAGTTTGTGTTTCTTCAGTGAAATAACTCTGGACTTTGTATAAATGTTTAATGCATTGTAAATTTTTTTGGCAACATGTTAATACTCCTTTGATTAGAACAGCCACTGTTGTTTGTTTTTATATTTAGAGCAAAGAAATGCAAACATCCTTACCATCAAGACTAGGTGGGGTAGCACTGAAGGTAGGTTGTTTTGAATCTCTGTACTGCCTGTATTCTAAACTTGTGTGTGCCTGTTTTGTCCTCTGATCCAGCAGAAGCTGCTATTTTTCAGCATGCAATAAAAACTGTTTTCTGAACACTTCTTTTGAGGGCATAAAGGGCAGAGGAGAAAAAAAAATCCAAGCTGAACGAATTCATACACTGAGGCTGACTTTACCTTAGAAGAGTTGCTTGGATTTTCATACCCCTACACGAGTTCATTGATCTACATGCCAAAAAGAGCTGGTTGGTTTTGATTTACAGATTCTACATTGTTTAGGAGATTATAGTCTAATTCTCCTTCTGCTGTGACTAGTCAGGGCATGAACTGCAGTCATAATGATAGGCACTCTGTTTCTGGATTTTAGCATGCCAAGCAAGGAAGTCACTTCAAAGTAAAGCTGAAGCACGTGAAGAAGTTGTGGGGGAGAGAGCACTAGAAGAAGGAAATTAGGTTGACCTCGGCTTATTAAAGCCTAGTATACACTGATGAACTGGTGAATTTAGGCACCACTGCACAGGATAATACAGGATGAAAAAGATGTCTGCCTTTATTAATAGAGTTGGTATGAAATAACAAATGTAAGAAAAATCTAATTTGGAAAAGGGGTCCATTTTAATGGGAAAATACTTTGTTGTCAATGGTTGTTGGTATTATTCGCCTTGGAATTGTGTTCAGGGTCTGCTTTGAGATGAGAGCAGAGCGAGGAGCCACACTGCACTTTTTGCTCTGCATGTGTCTAATAAGAGTCCTTGTCTTCAGTGGTTCACAGCTCCCACAGGGATGGGATAAAGGGGCTTCCTGCTTACAGAGAGCATTGAAGGCAAGAGCTTAACTTCAGGACTTTGAAATATCCTTGAAATTGCTCGATAAAATGTAGCTCATGGATGTGTAAAGCTCTCCTAGCCATTTTGAGGCATTTTGGTTTCATTTAGATTTTTTTCTTTTTTAATTTCTCCTCTTCTGAAGTCTGGCCTGAGATCTTAAAAGATGATACAGTTTAGAACATTATATTTTCTCAACATTTGGGTCTTTCCAATCACTTATCTTAGCATATCTCAATATGCTATTACAGCACAAATGAAATACAAGAAACCCTTGACTGGATATTTCTTTGTAATAGACAACTTATTTGCTATATTTTGCCTCTTTGTCGCCAAACATGATTCTCCTTCCTTTGATATTTTAAATGATTTCCTTAGTTATTTCTGGAACTGGGTTGTTGCTTGTCCGAGAGTAGTCTGTTGTGTGCTCTAATGACAATGAACAGATTAGGCTTGCTGGTACTTGCTTCTATCTCAAATAGATGAGTGTCATTGTGAGGACTGAGTTTCTGACACAATATTTACAATTATAACCTCAAAAGTTGCTTTCTGTGCATTTGCTTGAATAGTCAATTAGGATTCTTTGTTCTGGTTTCAGTCAGTAAATTTGCTCGTTAGAGCGTTTTTATGTAACCACTTTTTGATCGAGACATCTGTGGAAAAGTGACAGGGAAAGGTTAGCAAGTTAAACCAAACATTAAACTTTAAAAAATTTCAGTTTTTGAGGCATTAGAACTGTCCTGGGTGTAAAATACTTTAGGTCCTAATTCACCAGTTCATCTTCATTCTGGAAACACTTCAGTTTGGGGACTACAGAGATATTTTAATTTAGGTGTGTTGTTCTGCCCTGTAGAATCAGCCCAGCGTTATTTTGCTCACCTGGAGATCTACTTCCTCTAATAGAGGGAGGCCAAGTTTGTTTTATAACTTGAATATTAATGTGTTACCAGATTTCTTAGAGGAAGCTTGTTTTAATCTGAAAGCCTAAATGCCTCTAACTGGATATGCTCACATCCCAGCTGCACACATTCCTGGCAGTGAAGAGAACGCGACGAAGCGAACATTTCTCAGGCATTGGCATTGTAGAGCCCCTTTCTTCTCCCTCTCCTTCTCTCCCCTGCCCTTTCTTTATGGATTGAGGGGTCAGAGAGGTTCAATTTGGCTATTGAATTACAATGCTGGCACTATCTTGGAAAAGAAAATGTTGACTGAAAATCTGAATCCCTTTTTTCTCCTGTTTGGCACAGTGTGTATCCCCACAAGTAGAAGTATATGGATGCAATTGCAGAGCCAAATTAAATGGTATCAAGAGTACGGTAGCTTTAAAATTGTAGATCTGTGTGGCAGACTGCTTAATCTTTCACCTGCTCTATGTGATATAATAACATTGATATATGTTTGAGCAGCCTTTTGGGATTTTATATATCAGAGAGACTGTGTATTTTGAAATTTAATCCTCATGAAATATTTGACATCCTGAATGGGATAATTGACACAGGGACACTAATTAGGGAGTTGTAATTCAGAAGGTTCTGATCATGTACTTTATACTGACATGTATATTGTCCCCCTGGTAACTGTGTTAATGGTGCTTAGACATGTGCATCAGGAAAAGAGAGCGTACTCCTGGGAGCTCTGGAAATCAATCTCCTATGTAATGCCATTTTATAATGCTCTAGAAGGAGCAGATTTACACATTTTTCCATTTATTAAGCTGTTCATATATAAAATATTCTGGCTTTGAAATAGTTTGACTCAGCTGGTGTTTTCATTCTTAAGAATCTGCAGTGAATAATATCTTCCTCTGAAACTGAGCTTGTTGCCTGAACTACTTCGCATTTCTTAGTGTTCACTTGAAATTTTGGGTAAATCTATTCTATTCAGCTGAACTGAGTCCTGTTTACCTTATGCAGGAATTATTTCATCAACTGAAATGCAAAACCCGTGGCAGCAGAAAAAAGACAGTCTTGTGATTGCACCTCTGACCTAAAGGACAAGCTTTCTCCAAATATGATTTCATTCAGGTAGCGAGAGCAAGAGCTGGATTAAGAAACAAAAAGATTGGCCTTAGGCAAGCAGGTGAGCTCAGTTTTTTCTGTTTTCCCCCTGGCTTTGTGATCATACTACGGACATAAACAGACTGTCTGCCTGCCCCAAACAGAGCATTCCTTTATGGCATTTCAACAAATCCAAGAGCTCTTTAACTCATCTTAGCAGACTTTTCAAACTCTCTGCATGATCATATGGCTTAAGTCAGGAAATACTTTTAAAGCCCTCATTTGCTATATGGTAAGTGAATACAGAGACTTGTTAGTTAATATTGCTTGTGGTGCAGTGTTCTACCACTGTAGAAAACAGAAAAGCAAAGAACAGGCTAAAATCCAGTTAAAATTGCTGCAGTCTGGCAAAATGTATTTACCAAATCTAAAACCACCTGGACAATATTGGTCTCACTCTTGAAAAATGTGTAGAGGGATTTTTAACTTTTTGAAAATTAAGATTTTTTTAGGTCTCCTGGTGTGCAGCTTATGCAGAAGCTGGCTCTTTCTGCAGTACAGCATGTCCTCTGATGCTCATGTTAGAACATTGCTTCAGCAATGAGTCAGAGTTCCAGCTATTGTTTCACTCACATCAGTTCCTGCTGTGCTGGGGGTTTCCCCTCTCATCTCCTTCCCAAATTATCAGCCAGACCCAACCCTCTTCTGTTCATAAAATCTGATGGGAGGCCCCATATTGGGTTAAGGTGGCTACAAGGTACTACTCATGCAATTGTAGCTTGCATCTACCCTGCAGAAGAAGTGCTGGTTATTCATTTTTGTGCCTGACCTGGGAAGCCCTGTGCTTTGAGGCAGCAATGAGAGAACAGTCATTACGATACAGTGCGGACGGCAGCGCTATGTCAAAGACGGTGCTTGGGTGGGAGGGCCTCCTGTAATTGGTGTCGTGCAGCTCTGTGTGGCTTCTCTGCAGAATACTCATGCTGTCATTTCAGGAGTTCACTTGGGGGGAAAAAAGTGGCAGATAGGCTTAAAAATGTTAAGAGTTACCAGTGTACAAAAATCCGTGCAGAGCATGGGGAAAATCTTCTGCTATTTAAAAAAGTACAGATAGAAAGAGAAGATGGTGTGTCTTGGAAACAAGAAACCAACCAGATTGTTCTATGGCAGCTCTAAATTCAGACTGGATGGAACTAGAAGGAGCTGAGGGTATCAACCTCTTACATCCTGAAGCACAAGGACATGGAGAATCGAAAAATGAACATGTGAGGTACAGACTAGGCCTGAGCTGGGACCTGTTGTCATTTTGTCAAATACTAAAGGTTCATAAAACAAGCCTTTCACAAAACTGAACTGTTTATGACAGATGTCATCTGTGCAACACAAATGCCACTGTGATAGGACTTGCTCTCGTGAACTTCTCTGATGCACTTCATCTCATCAAGGCTAATGAGAATAGCCATTACATGTGTTCAGAACTGTCCTTGACTTATGGCAACGCCCACATCTCTTATGGTTTCAATCTTCCTCGCATGTGGAGATTTCCAGAAGATTTTTGAAATTGTTTTTAAACTTTTCATTTCTGTTTCTTGTGGAAATGGAAAAAAAAATACGTGTATGGTCTTTTCTCATAATAATACTTAAATCACATCTTTTTAATAAGTCCTTAACCTTGCACCTCAGCAGCAGACTAAAATTCAACTCATTCTCTATTTAATGCTATCCTCAGAGATGGGCTAGGAGGTAGAATGAGCAGATGTCCCAGTCAGACTGAAAAGTTGTTTGGTATTTTGCTTCATTTGTGATGTTTCAGCATGAGACAGGCAGATTTCCATTTTAAGTGCCTTTGCAAACACTGTTGGTAAATTCTAACAGTAATAAATATGATTATTCTTCTTGAGTCTTAAACTTTCCACAGGCTTTTTTGATTTTCTGCTGCTTACAACCCTAAGACCCTCAATATAAGAGAGAACAATGCTTTATTAAAACAAGCTGCTATATAAAATGTGTGCTTACTCAGCTGGAAGCTACTTGGCTATTTCTGCTGCTGCTCTCAAGTTCCAGAGCTGCAGATGGAGTTGGGTTAATACAGCATAACTTTCCCAAGAGCCTGCAATAGGACTTGATGTGTTTTCTGCTACATATCCTCATCGTCCAAATTAACCTGAAGACAAATGAGATCTATTTATTTGCTACTTCTCTGAGACAATATATTTGGCTGTCACAGTAGTATCTGCTTTGAATTTTGAATAAAACTGGCTCCCTAAGGAACTGGTTAACTAAGACCAGAGAATACCCTATGTTCAAAAAAAATCGATGGCACACTTGAGCATGCAACTTGACAGGGAAAAAATCAGCAGAAAAAACCTGAAAAATCTTGTGAGAGATGGCATGTGTGCCTGATCTTTGGTTCAGTGTCTTCTCCCTGTTCTCTAGGCATGTGGCATTCAGTTACGAGTACAAAATCAGAGAAAACCTGAAAAACAATAGGAGCAGTGTGGAAATCGACCCATGTACCCAGACTCACTGAGTGGTTCCAGAAGATGTGGCAAATTATATTGATGGAAAAGCTGATTCATACAATTCTTCCAAGCCCAAAAATCTGACAAACAAAACCACTCTGGGATATTTAGAATCTGTCCACTGACTATGCCAGGTGCTAACAGACAATACTCCTGACCATATTTTTATCAGGAAAGCAAAATCAAATAATTGAGAATAAAGCTACATGAAAAACAGCACGATGGGGCTACAAATAGATCAGCCTTTAATAGAGAGGACTGAAAACTCCTATCCCTCCTCTTCATGACTCTTTGAAGACAGACAGGAACAGTAGATGTGCAACTTATTGACCTCCTAGATCTGCTCTGTTATTGAGGCTGTGATGCCAACAGTTACAGTTTGTACTGACCAGGCCTGGAGATGTGTGTGCACCATGCATCTTGTGACCTGTAAAAGAAGGGAGAACACCGTGAAAATCAGGTTGGGATGCAGCCCTAAGCACCAAAGTCAAAGCTCTTTCATGCTAAGAGTTGGATTCCTACTGCCTTCAATTTTTTTTTGTTTTGTTTTGTTAAACAGTTGTCTATATTTCTGATTACCCAGCTTTTTGGTAAGAGGGAAACCACATTCACAGAGGGACATTGTGATTCAGAACTTTAAACAATGAAGTAGCACAGGAAGGTAACTTTTCTCAATGACTCCAGCTAGTATGAAACAGAATATGAAACAGAGTATATTGTTGGCATCACCACTTAGGAAAAGCCAAAGCCACTGCAGAGATGTACAAAACTTACAGATGAAAACATACACCTCCTGTAGACAGACCAGTTTGTTGTTGAGTCATTCAACATCCCAAACTAAGTTTTTTCTTTATAGCTAAAAACATCAGTGAGTGAGTCCCCAGTTCCCCACGGCTGGCTGTGTATCTGCCGAGTGTCTTTTATGGCAGCTGCTGCAGGACCAATCAAGCAGATACTCCTCAGGGAGACCACAGCCTCCTCCCACCTGCTGTTTACATCCCCACCCATTCAGCTCCGGGGTTAGGCAGGGGAAGGAAATGGTCTCACACTACATGTGCCTACGTGACACGGTACGGTGTGTTAGAAATAAATCAAGTGGTTTGCTGAGGATTGAAGTTACCAAGGGCCTCTGATCAACTCTGACCAAAGCCACACTGGGTCTTCAGCTGCATGTTCTCCACGGGTGAAGGAAGCAGGTGACAGGACCACCTCAATGTAGCAGTCTCAATACAAAATTGGATTGAAGCAAATGAATTTGAGAGAAATCATTTAAAATTCAAAAACTCTAGAAAAAGAGTCCAGGTGGCCTTGTGTCCATGAAAATTTTAGGGTACATTTGCCCTTCTCTGTGCATGAATATTGATCAAAAGGCTGCTTTTTTTAACTAGCAGTGGTGACGGAGATGAGGTGATTGTCATTATATTCTGATTGCATTTCTTTAATAAGTCCTTAGACTATTAGAGGTGATGAAATGTGTCAGTAACAGCAACATCAAGAGTGAAGGAAACCAGTACCATTGTATGTTTTTTGGTAATGTGGGGAGCAGATGTGACTTTCAACTTTTTAGAAATTGTTTTAGAAGTCATACTAATAACAATTAAAAAACCTCCTGAACACCCAAACCAGTGAAAACTTCAGTACTCAAGGAGATAAAAATGTGGGTGACAAGGTTTGGTCTGAATTAGTGCAGGAAGTTGAAGAAGGCAGCTTCTCTGCCAGCGTCTAATAGGCTGTGAAAGAACAAGATGTGAAAGATAAGTGCAAACAACACGTGAAAAATTCCTTTAAGATAGTTATTACTCCTCCTCTTTTCCATTTTGTTTGGAATAAAAGAGAGTCAAACAGCCTTTTCTGTTTTGTTCACATTTGCTACCTGTTTACACTTCCCTGTTAATTACCTTCTATAGTTTAATGGAAAGAAAATCTCAAATTCTTTGTTTTAAAAAGGTTATATTTGCTTTACCAAATAACTCATCAAGTTCATGCTCATTTCTAGCTTTCAATCCGAAGTAGGATCTTTCAAAGATTTGAAGAAAAAAAGCGCAAACACCAAAATAGACTTTAAAGTACTGCTCATGCTGATACAACATCAGATAGGAAATGAAAGTTTAACAGTTCAGCTAGGGAATATTTCTTCAGCTTCTTGGGCAAGACAGAGTTGCTGGGGATGTGTGGCATTTTGCCAGAGCAGGGAGCCTCCAGGAACTGAAAGATAACAGTACTGGTGACCCTTTGCTGCCTTAGACCAGCTGGAGAGAAGGAGGCAGGCGCTGGTGTGTGGACTGCTATGTGAAAAAGAAACAAGAGTACATGATAATTGTCATAGCAGCATTAGGCTGTGAACGTGGGTCTTTGCTGGTGGGAATTTAATGTTTCCAGGGTTAATTTCTTTTCCATAATGTTGTTTTTATAGTCTGCATCTGCAATGATATGTTATTTCTCCTATGGAATTCTATCTATATTTATGCATTTTCCTGTGTCATGTGATCACAGAGAGTGAGTATTGTAGTTGATGGGATCTGTCCTTTAAAATTCCTTAAGAAATTTAAAGGTGTGCTCTGGGCAGTTGGTTTCTCCCTTTCCACTGTAACTAATGAAGAATATAGACTAAGAAAGAATCACAAACGGGAGTTGTAACATCTTGGTAACCCAGACAGCGTAACTTCTCATTCCTGGCTGGATCTGCTCTGTAAAGATCTGAACTGAGTGATAGAGACCAAGCGTGCAGTGATTCCACTGACTAATTGTTGGATACCTGCTTTCTGTGCTGGCTGAGTTGAAGGGAAGGCAGCAGGGCTGTCCCTGCCAGCACTACACAGAGTCCATGGGCTGCACAAAGCCTTGAAATGTGTTGGTTTGCTGGGCAGCCCAGAATCATCTTGGGACTTCTGCCACTTTCCTCTACTTTTGCCTCTGGATTGTTGGGCTAGGAGAAAAAAACCCCAAAACAATAAAAATCAGATGTAGCCACGAAGAATGGGAAGTTTAACATGTTCACATGGTGTTATTGCAGATAAGTTCACAGGGCATGTGAGGATGGGAATATTTCAGTTGGAGTAAGAAAGGAAGAGCCAAATGTTCAATGGAGAACACATGCTTGTTTAACTTGCACTGTGCTGACACACAGTGGAGGGCTCCACAGTACCCTTTCTAAAATTCAGTCCAGTCCTCAGTAAGAAAAGAAAGTACAGATTTTGAGTACAGAGGAGGCACTCAGCAACCCTAGAAGGGGCAGCAGCTGTTGAACCAGCTACAGAGAGAGGGCTAACCAGAAAACACTGAATGCTGAGATCAAACAAATGAGAATGAATCAAAGAAACAGCAGGAGACTAACAAGGGGATGTAGCCCAATGCGCTGCCTTGAACTCAGTTCTCTCTTAATCCACAGTGACCTGGGTTTTGTCCTAAAATGGGAAGTTTTCCCAAAATATTATTAGCCCTGAATGGGTATTTAATTCCATTTTCTCAATTTTTACTGAGGTGTGTTCATTTGTATTACTGAGAGAACTTGTTTTCAACAAAATATTACCTCTTGAAAGTTATAACTATCCATACTGCTACATAATTTTATTTTTGGCAGGGAAGGGGCAAATCCACTACAAGTAATTGTTAAGAACTTCTTATCTGTATTTCCTGGAAAAGAATTCGAGGGCATGGCCTCTTTTGAAACTCTTCTCACCTGCTTGGGCATGATGCTGCTGGCTTAAATGTATTTCCTTCTGTTTTGAAATAAGCCACGTGAGAGGATACTCCTGATGTTCTTGGCCAAATTGATAGTGCTACGTCCTGCCCTGGGAGTCACGAGCCTTTGCTGTGCTCTTCAGAGATATGTATTTGCAATTAGTCATCCATACGAGGGGACTGTTTAAGACAAGCCTTTCCCCCAAAGCAGTTAATTCTTCAAAATGGAAATAATCAGATAATGAGTTCACTTCCGATTTCACATTTAATGCCAAACATTTTTGGGTAAACAAGATACGCTGGCAGAGTTCTGCTCTCATTGTATGTTTTTTATTAACTGGGAAACAGACAGTTGATTCTTATCCTCTCTATCAGCTCAAATAAATTACACATATTTTAGAATGAGAGACTTGTGCAAACTGGCTGGCTGGTTTCAATGTGGGAGCCCATCAGCCAGTCTGTGTAAACTGCACCCGGGCCCTGCTAGCAAGAAACAAAAACCTATTAAGGCCCAGCTTGGGAATCTTGCACTCAGTAGAAAGTTTTACCACAGTAACTCATATTCCTGCACCATGAAAATAAGTAAGGCAGCAGGGAGTCTGTCTCTGGTAACTTTGCCAAATCAGACAGGCCCCGTGTCGGAGCTGCTGTGCCATTCCTGCTCGCAGACCTTCGGTAGTGCAAGGGAGCCCTGCTCAGTGTGGGTGCTCCCACTCAGCTCCAGACAGCTCCTGAGCTGATGGAAGCACCTGTTGTTCTCAGTGCTCAGGACAGCAGACACTGACTGGTATTCTGGGGCTGTGTTTTAAAGAGGTTGTGGATAGAGGTGAGAATATAGCAAAGCATGGGCCAACAAAAGTGTTAAATACTGTTCTCTCCTCCTGGAGCTCAGCTTTGGTCAGTGGACTTACTGTGGGTTTACAGACCTGCCAAGGAGAACAGAATCTGGCCCAGAGTCTGGGGCCCCTGAATCTTTCAAAATCAATATTTCTTTCCAGACAGGAGAAGCTGAAAAGAGAGAAATTGAAAAGATTTATTTGGAAGTGGTATTTATGACTTGCCCTATGTCAAAAGCATTTAAGGGAGATTGTTCTTAAGGTGTCCCAAATTTTAGCAAGAAGTCAAAGGATTCACAGTGATTTCTAATTTTGAACACTAGAGATTAAAATTCAGATCGATGTCTAATGCCTATTGTACAAATAATATTTTTTCTATCTGTGCACAATGAATGTCAACATGCCATGAGGAGACCGGCCATTCATAAACAGAGAAAAACTGTCTGGTGCCCTGGTGATCCTTTACATCAGCTTAGCGCTTAGGTTGATGGTGCTAGTTTCTGTTCAAACTGAGAAAAAAGGCAAAAGCAGTCTCTGTTCTAAAGAGCTCACAGTCTGGACATGCAAAAGGAGTCAGAGGATGAACACAGACAAGAGGCAGGAGTACCAAAAGAGCACTATGGATCAGCACAGCCTAAGCCAGCAGTTAAGATTTCAAGTGGGTGTTGCAGAAAATGAGTGTTTCAAGGTAAGGTTTGAAAGGGAGCAACGAGTTTATTTGTATAGCTGTTTTTCTACTTTTTAAAAATAGTGAGAAACAGTGTCAGAGAAAACATTTTGTCTGAATCCAGACTGCCTTTTTAGGAGGACGTAATTGGCCCCAGAAGTCTCAGATTCAGTTGCTGGACAGAAAAATAGATCAGTAGAGGTTATTGAGATGATTGTTTTTTCTGATCTACAAAATAACATCCATGACAACGGAGGGTGTATCAGAGCTATATGGTGCAGCTGGAGGAAGACTTTGGCTCTGGTTTGCAAACCCTAGACAAATCCCAGCTTTGACAACTTTGCTGTATAGCTTCTGATGACCTATTGAACAGCAGTAACCTGAGATTTTGCTGGGATATGGAGCAGAGGCAGTCTGATGTTCACCAAATAAAGCCAGTGAACATTGCGATTTCTGGGAAAAACAATATTTGCAGCGTGGGCTCCAGACAGGAGAAGCTGGTGTATTAGTAACATGTGACTGGAGGCAGTCTCAGCAACACAGCTCTTGCTGTCAAGGGAATAAAGGAGTGTGTTGAGAGAACTGCTCCTTTCCAATCCTCTCCTTAGAGGGGGAAAAGTGCAAATATTTTTCTTGCTGCTGTCATTTTGAGGATGAAGCCACCACTTGGACTTTCCTAACCCAGTGTTTAGCTTTCAGATGACAGAAATACAGCAGTTCACAAGAACTCAGCCCTCACACATGCTAGTTAACACATCCATGACTGAGTTAAATGCTAGGAGACTCTCAGTTGCTTGAAGAAGAATTTGGCAAATTACAACCACTATCATATCACCACCCTCTTCGCCCCCAATCTGAACAGATCAATATATGTATGTATCTCTTCTCTTTCCTTTTTAAGAACCTTCTAAGATGATTTCTTTTTCTCTTTCAGTAAAAGCCTGATTTGGAAAGTTATTGTCTGGAGGCTGTACTTGCATAAAGCAACTAGTGTCAACCTGCATTGTCCAGTGCTGAGGAAAAAAAAACCTCCAGAGAAAAGGAAGGTAGTTTGCTTTTATGAGTCATCAGGAGCTGGATGCTGACAGAAGAAGACATTCTTGAGGAAAAAGTTGCTGGCATGGTTCAACTGCAAGGTAAAAGCGGTACTGTACTGTGGGTATGGTCCCACTAGGACATTGGGTATGTGCTCTGTTTTTCTGTTCTCAGGAGCTGGTGTTCCCTGGCAGATTGATAGTGGCAGTTGTTTGTTGCAATGTTTCAGGGTTGCTTCAATCACTTCAAGCCCTATATCTGATGTTTGAGTTTAAAGAGGTTTGAATTTGCTTAAAATGTCTACAGCTTTCCCATACAAACAAGGATAGGTTCTGGGCCAGGTACATCCTTAATCCAAAGGTGCCTTCTGTCAGCTCCTCTGAAATTTCTGGTTCATGGCTGTTTTCTCAGGGATTGTTTTGTATTCTGTTGGTCTCCAGTTACAGGAACTTCAGTACTATAAGGTTTTCCAAGGAAAAAAAAGCACATGGTGAAGGAACACTCAGAAAAGCACCCAGCTTCTCTGCAGGGTCCTTTGAGGAACTCCACTGCAAGAAAACAAAAATGTTATACCTGAGTGGAGTGATAATTTTCTAATGGGTCTTAATGCTTTACCATCTGGTTTGCTAACCTGTTTAAGATGTGAAGGGATGTTTGGCATGAGCACCCCATTTCACCACCTAGAAGGGTCACCACATGGTATAACAACACGTGCCTTTTGTTGACTTCTATGCCCGTCACTCTAGGGAAAAAAAAAAATATATATATAAATATATAAATAAATATATATATATATATATGAATTTTGGGTAGGAATAGCCCATTTAGACTAGGCCCTTGCCCTCTCCAAGGTCTGCTGCAGAGCAAAATGTCTCCCTGCTCAGACTCAACCCCGAGAGGGCCCCCACCTCCAGCAGAAATGTCCTGGGACCCATGCCGCGACCTCCAACTGAAATGTGTAGCACTGGTTTGTCCTTCAAGTGTGGAGGCAGTAAGGACTCTCTACCATAGTTTTTGAACACATTTCCAAGTATGGCAGGGTTCAGTGGCAGGCACATAATAGGGCTTTTGGCATGTATTATACTGTGCTCAACAACTCCACTCTCTGATCCAAACATGCCCACCAAAAATAACTTCAGTGAACAGCTTTTATTTTAATTATTCCAGTGTGGGACTCATGAAGTTTTGCCAAAAATCTGGCTTGTAAAGCTTTTTGTATCTAAGCACAGAAACCCCTAGTGTGCAGTTAATCCCCCATTGGGATTTTCCTGATCCAGTCACAGGTCTATTCTGCAACCTCATCTTTCTTTACCTATCACTTGCTCTCTCTGTTCACCCCACCAGCTCCTTGAATTCTTGCTCTTTCTTGGCTTCTGTGACTATTCTTTCCCAGCTATCCCCTCTAATTTTCTCTTTTTTCCTTCAGCTCCACATTTAGTGGCTGATGGTGTTTTTTGGTGGTTCCACAGTAGTTCTGATCTCTGCAGGGATTTCAGTGAGATCAGCACGTGGACTCTTCTCTACCCCCTTTATTCTCTCTGTCCACCCTATCACATGGCAATAACCAAAAAACTGCACTTCTGCCAATGACTTGCAAACCAGCCTTTTCCTATATGATCTGTTTCATTTCATCACAGAGGCTGTTTCTTCTAGTCTCCTTCCCTTCTTCCCCATGTAGCATGTGTGTATACATTTTTACATGTAAAAATCATAAAACAAACATAAGAAAAAGGGATGTCTCCATGGTGTGGTGGGATGAGCTACTGGGCTGTGCAGAACACTTCCAGTCCTTGAGAGGACTGACTATGGTAGTTACACTCTCATCTCTATGCTGGATTATTTATTTAACCTTTCCTTCATCAAACTCTACTTTGTTTTGTGAGGAAACACATGTAATTTAGGATCTTAGTATTTAAAGAAGTATTTGCTGTTATTTTTCAAATAACCTCAGATAGCTAATAAAGTGTCCCTCTAAGAATATTAAATGTGAAGGAGAAAAAACCAAAAAACGTTTGATATGATGTTCAGTTTAGGTTAGGTTCATTTCCTAAGCATGCCAAACGAGAAGGAAAAGGAGGAACTTTCGAGAGCAGGATAACCTATAGCATGATAGTTTTCAGCATGAGTGGGGATAATACAGATTCAGTTGCCTGGAGGGAAGTGAACCCAGCTCTCCTGCAGTCTGGGGGAGTGTCTGGTTGTAACTCGATTGCTTAAAGCAAGTCTGGCAGCAACAGCACCCGCTTCTTTACTGTTTCTGTGGAGGAGGTCTGGATAGCAGTGGAGGAGGATGGTGATCCCTACAGTGAGTTAGGTGACCAGATTCCAGAGAGGCTTAAGCTAATTCTAATACCTTCTGCATTTCCTAATGACTCACTTGAGCAGCTCCTGCTCAGTCTTCTGTTTGGGATCCAAACCTCTGGATCCCAGCATGCAAGCACACTCCTGAAAGTCAGGAGCCGTGGTTTTCAGTGATGTAGGGCCTAAACACTGCTTGTGTCCAGAACAAAATATTTATCTGTATTTATGTAAATGCTTAGCTTTGCAGGGTCTGTGCTTGCTTACTTTGATAAGTGCTGCTAAAAATAGCAATATAGACATTGTGACATTTATGTGCAGCATTCATATAACATCTGCTACAACATCTATAGCACCGTGCTGGAATTTATGGAGCAAAACCATGGGGAATGCCTTTGCACCAGCTAAGGACAGACAAGACATATACTTTTGAAAGAACCCATTTGCACTCAAGATACTTTCAAACTGCTGCTTACTAGCACGCTGCTCTGTGTTTGACTCAGCCTGAAATGCAGTATATAATACTGGCATTTTCATTTTGTCTCACATTTGGACTGTGCTCTGGTTCTGCTACCATTAAGTTTCGGTGCCTATGCAGTGGGGAATATAAAATGGGGGATTTTCAAAGGTCTGAGGTCCTTCAGTGTCAAATTACTTTTGGAATTCTACTTTAGAATTTCCATAGGGCCCCCAAGTATTCTTGGCAGTTTACAATAGTCCTTGTCCCAAAGCATTTAAAATACATTTCAGATGTGCTGAGAATAATAAATCTAGAAGAAGGGAGAAAAAAGGAATGAAATAATCCAGGATATAGTTAGAGGATCAGTGATTATATGGGTACACTTTAATTTATTTTTAAGGCTTGGATGGAAGCACACTTTACTTTTAATTATTTTTTATTGACTTACATTGTGACAGTGTAAGGAATGTTTCTAGAAATCAGCTTTGAATTAGAGGGTTTCACATGAACTCTGACTGCTTTTGAAAGAAAGAGTTGCAAACACTAGACTTCATTATCCTGTAGAAACACTAGAAACAAAATGGTTTATTCATCATCTTCTCGTCAGCTGCTCTTTTCCAAATATACTGATGCTTTTGCCCAACTGTGATAGAAAATATAGATAACTGAGAAACTTTTGCCTTATGGTTAGTGCAAAGAAAGCAGAACATAAAGTTCTGCTTTATTATAAGAAAAGGGATGCTGCAACATTTGAGCAAGTATCAGGAAGAAACTGTTAAAAAAACTCCTAAAAACCAAAAATTAAAAAAAAAAAAAATCTGAAATAATGGAAAAGCTTCTACTTCAAAAATTTAAAACTTTTAAAAAACAACAGTCATGGATCATGTGGATTTGGTGCCTACTCACTGGAATGTCACCAAATCTCACTTGTTTTGCTTGGGCCTCACTCAAACATAACTGGCCTCAAGCTAGTAAGCAAGCCAGCAAATGTCCTGGCTTGTAAAGAAATCTGATCCAACCCTGTAAACTGAACCCAGTCTAAGAGCAGTGGTGAGGGGAACATATGGAAAATTAATGACAGATAATAGAATGGTGGAACAGCCTTAAAGAAAAGGTTGTTGTTGAGTTTATGCAACAATGCCAGCAATGGTTTTCTGAGTTAAGAAAGTTATAGAGTATCTGAGCAATGTTTTTGACTTTGCCAGCACTTAAACTCAAGAAAGGGCTGCTGTGTTTCTCTTGTCCCTTTGCACATTCTTAATTGATACCTGTAGCTGCTGGTTCAGCTGTAGCAGCACTTTGGGAAGTACAGAGATCCTGGTCCCCACCTGTTTAAATAAATGGGAGCCTCTGGAAGAGGAGTGCATTGGAATTTCCTTGGGCTCAAACTGGGCATGACAGCAAAAGCCAGGCTGAGAGCTACAGGCCTGCCCAAGCACTGGGAGGAGGTGGTAAGGGTGGTGTGTATGTTTTCTTTTTTCCTCTGCAGACCTCCAGGCATTTTGCAGAGATAAGCTGCTTTGTGGTATGATGTCACACATGGGGAAACAGTCCCAGGGAGCTCATAGTTTCACAGCCCCTCTATGGTGAAGGAACTGGAAATAGAAATGGAATGAATGGAAAGAATAATTTTGGTGAAAGTGTATGTATTTCTGGAATACACAAATCACATTTATTTGGCTGATGGCCTGCGATGCTCATTTAGGGTAGACTTTGAAGTGCCACTTCATACAGTAGCTATTTTGCACCAAGAAAAAAGTGATCCCTTTCCCCTTATTCCTCCACTTTTGTTTTGTTGAAGACCAGATATAATCCTAACCTTCTTCCTGCCTGGACTGTAAAATGTCTCTCACTCCTCCCATCCTGCTGCACAAGGAAATGTTGAGGTTGATTTGCCCACTTAGAGGCTCTTCAGAGCCAGAAACTGTGCAACTCATGTGTTCATTTGGATGTTTAAAAAACTCTTGTGCCATTCAACATACTTATTTTTTCTTCCTGAACTTGTTGCCTCTGGGCCAACACAATGCCTCAGAGTCCTTCCCAGAAAAGCATTGGAGAGACTCTGGAGAGGACCAGGCTCACCTCAGATTCCTGAAAAGCAGGCACTGAGCCTCTTATGTACACAGCTCTAAGCTTCTCTCCCTGCTCAATTGAGAGGAGAAATGGATTTTCCAGGAAAAGCTGTTCAGGTGACTCTCTGCATCTTTACTGGAGTTTAAAGGAAATACTGAGATCAGGGTGTCAACAAACTGGTGAATTCAGTAGCTTACATTAAATAGATTATCATATTAAACCATCATAAGGATTCATACTAAGCATAAAAATTGATGTCTATAAAACTAAAAAAAAAAGCTGACTTGTATAGGACTAAATGAATCTGTAACACACAAATACATAAATACATGTTATATATACACATACACAGTGCTAGTTGTAATACCTGTAGAGCAGAAAGCCTTAATTATTTGTGTGGGGTGATTTAGCAGGTAATTTTTTTTTTCCCCTGAGAAGTAACTTTTAAGCCACTTCACATGGCTCCAAGACTGGGAATTGGTATCAGTGGGAAAGGGAAGAAATGAGAAATGTTTAGAAATGCCAATGTTTCCAAATATAAATATTTCTATTTCTGGTTTGTTAAACCTGTTTTGGTCCTTTTGAGTTCCTGTGGAGGAGTAAAACAGCCTAAAGGTAAGGCTTACGACGTAAAAGCCTGTTTGCTCTGACCTTGCCAAACCTATGAACTGACCAAGAGAGGTGATGGCTCCAGAGTGCACAGTGCATGTTTTGCTTTTCTAATGTCCAGAAGATTCAATACATCTGAAATATAGCAAGAAAATTTCCTGCAGGGCAGTGGAGATGTCCTACTGACAAGAGGGAGCTGTATTCTTTTCTCATCACCTCATAAGCAGTGGGGTTCTGACTGAGGATGTTAGGTAATGCTTGCCACATACAGAACTCAAAGGGGGTATTACTTTCATTGTATAACCCTTTGAGATCTGAAGCAGCATTGTTTAACAAAGCATATTGTTTTCCCCTCTTGCTTTTACTGAGCTCTGATGCTGATTTTAGAACTTGACAGCTGTGTTTAGACTTGTCTTACAGTACTCGTGCAGAGCAGAGGGAATAGAGGTGTTTGGGGCAGCAGGCAACGTGATCTATGTGGAAGGAATACAATCAAGATTTGCCTTGGGAAACTGTGGAACTGGTCCACAATGATGAACTTCTAGCCATCCTCCTTTTGAGAGACACCTTAGAGATGAATGGGGTCCTTTATGCCCCACCCAGAGCTGTGTGCCACAGAGAAGGGCTCATGGCCACTTATCACCACGGTTGAAAGGTGTGAACTCTAGCTAGGCACCATGCTTCAGAGGAGTTCCTGCCTTTGCTTGGGACTGGCATCCAGAAGATCTTAGGAGACTCCCAGGACTGCTTGATTTTCCCTGTAGTGCTCTTAATTTTTGCAGTATTTAGGTATGGGTATTTTGTGTGGCAAAATAATTTGAGTGAAAGAATAATTATTAGGAATGGTCTCGGGAAAAAAAAAAAAAAAAGGTCAGAATTTGTTACAGCTATTGTAGTAAATGAAGAGAAAATAAACTTTTTGTCATTACTCTCAAATCCCTGACATAAATTCTTGTAGAATTGTGTAAGTCCATCCTTTATGGCACAAAGAAAGGTGTAAAGAGTTTGTGTTTTTTCAGTAGCTGAGTTTCTAGGTCCATCTTTGAATAATTACGGATGTCTTGTTCAAGATCTGAAAAATGCGATATTCTGCCATCTCTGCAGATACCAGAGGAGAACTGCACACAGGAAACCAGGGACTGGGCTGAAATAGAAAAAGAATCAAAGGATAATCAAAACTAATGAAATAGAAGTTTGGCACAGTCATATTCAAGATCTGAATATCTCGTCTCTCCTCTCACATCACCTCTCCTCTCTAATGTAGAAGAAGACCCAAGAATCTTAATTCTTCTCAACTTCTGCAAGGTACCATGCAAAGAAGAGCTCTTAATGAATTGTGTGTCACACTATTGTTTGGTTTTCTTTTGAGAGAATGATATTTCCATGGTGTTTGCTTAAGTCATAGCACTGAGGAGAGGTCTCCTGAGTTTCAGTAAGATTGTATCTAAAGGAAGAGGCAAAACCCCAGGTACATTCAAATGTTTCTTCCTATGATGTTTAGGTACATTCTTGTTTCCAAGATGGAGTGAATCTTATGAGCACAGAGCCCTGGGCAGCTTGTACAGCTTCTCTGTAGAAACACCACCTTCCTAGACCATGAGCTTGTCTATTCTGTAAAAACACTTGTCCCACTCTGATATGGGATATCTTCGACTTTGTTTTCTCACCTTCTTTCCAGAATTTCTCTGCCTTTGGCAGCTGAGGGATGTGGCATGATGAGCAATCCTTGCCATCCATTGCACACACTTGCACACACTTTGAATTAATTTTTAACTGGGTATCAGAAACAAGGATAAGTTAATGGCTGCAACTTTTAACCATTTCACAACTGATCAGTTTAGCAGGAATGTAAAATCAGTATACTTCTAAGCCAATATAATATTGCCTGCTATGGGTTATAATTTATATCTTCTATAAAAATTAGCAGTTCAGAGGCTTTATTTGGGCACTGAGCACAGAACCTGCATTTATTTCCAAAGAACAAAATGTACTACAGGATTCTCACTTCTAACACAAGATGCTAAGCCATATCCCTATAACTTAACCCCAAAGTTTCTGATTTTAGAGAGGAAAAACCTAAAAAAATTTTAAAGTATTTTTGTTAATCTAGAATCAGATCCAAATTTCATCGCTTGCACAGTTCTTCATTTTCAAAGCACTGTGTTTGGTAGAAATGTCTGGAGTGTGGAGTATTGTGTTTAAAAATAAAGCAAAACAATTCCTAATAGCTACTCTATCATTTATCTAAACAAAATCCCATACCCACACCATTCTGGAAGCAGGGAGTAGTGAGGATGGGAGAAGTACTGGAAAAAAAAGAAAATAATTAGGAGTAAAACTGTGTATACAGTGGCCAGAATTAATCACTCTGAGGTTTGGAAAAAAGATGAAAATATAAATTAAGAAAAACTGCCTCTATCCCACAAAATACTTAAAATGCTAGTGCAATAATTCAGAGGGTGCAGTGTTTAGTTCCAAAGAAACCTGTATGAAAGGCCAGGAAGCCACTTCTGCTTGCTTAGTCTTATACTAAGGATCAAAGCAGAAAGGTATCTCATTTTCATAATATAACTTTGAAGTATTTTATAAAGAATTTCAGAAAATGTGTCTTAGAGTAGTTCTTACCAGGCTGCCTTGCAGCAGAACAATAAGTAGAAACTATAATGTCTCTTTGCTGTAAAATGTACCAGTGCTGCATTGTTCAAAACAACTTCTTCATCTGTCTCTAGTAATTCTTGGTTTGTGAAGACCAAGAAAGATTCAGATAGGTTTTTTATTGCCTTGGGATAAATTTTTTTTTCCTCTGCTCTCGTAAACCTTCCATATGCTTCTACATCCATGTCTTGTTTTCAATTTTAGTGAAGGTTTTTATTTGGAGTCTCATAAAATTCTAATTTATTGCAGCTTCTTTTTATAAAATGCAGAGGGGAGGAGGGAAGTATTGAGATAGAATGTGCGAGGCAGTCCCAAGGAATGCAGTTGAGAATTTATAATATTGGGCAGTTTATCAACTGCTGCTTCAGTTATTGGCAACTGCTTTTCCTAACTCTCTAACCTATGATCATGTGTTCTCATGGTGTGTACGGGAGAACCAAGTGGCTATCTAAGCATAGTAATATGCACTCTTTTTTTGGGGAGTACAGAATTCGAGTGCTGAACTTCTAAACCGAATAGCCCATATTGATGCATAATGTGTATACTGAGAGGTGGTGAAGAAAACCTGCCCTCCCAATGTGCCACATCTGGCACTACTTGGTAATAACTTCTCGTGCATTTTTGTGCATGATGGTCCTTGGAATCTACTTAAATCAGGAACAGGAATGTCAGCTTAGCAAGTAGTTGCTGGTTTTGCCAGCACAAAGGAACACATCTCTAGCACAGGGAAAGGCATTTCTGAGTCTTTCCTCTTGTAAGGCAGAAGCCAGAGCAGAAAGTTATAAGATGCCTTAGATACCAAAATCAACATCATGAGAGATCTGAGGAATATCCAAGAGCACAGTGAACTTCCAGATCTCTGTTTCTTGTGCACATGGGCTCCTGCACACAAAGAGATATCAAAGGACAGCCTATTTGACACACCCAATGGGAACAATGCATAAAACAGGCTTAAATGTTCATGGACTCACACATCACTGGTTTTGCATTTTTGCATTTGCATTTGCTCTTGGATAGCACAACTGGTCTACAAACTCATATCAATCTATTTAAGTAAGAAAATCTCCTTTATCACTTATGCAGACTGTCTGCGTTTGCAGAGAGTGAGGGGAAATCAGGTGTGAGAGCCTCCCCTGTACATGATGTGCTCCTTTAGCTGTCAGTTCTCACTGTCCTGTTGGGGACTGATTTCCATCAGTGTGCACCATTTGTTGAATACTCATAAGAAGTAAGATAGGAGTGATAGACCCCTCTGGAAGTCACTGATGACAGCTGACCCTTTCCTAAGTTAGGAGCAGAGTGTTTGCCTTTGAGGGAGTAGGAATACATCCAGGCTTAGCTACCTGTGCTCTGTTCAGAACTGACTCAGGACCAAACTGAACAAAAAGGAACAAAGTGTATTTCTCACCAGCAGAGCTGTTTTTCTTTGCCCCTCTCTGGTGTTAAGTTGACCAATTTAAATGAAAACCTCACACTTCAAATAGTGAAGAATTTTGGTGCTAATGTGTTACCATGGTTCAAAGTTACTGTGAAGTTTCAAGTAGTCCCTGACTTCAGCAGAATGAACACAACCTTTTTTGAGCAAGGAACTACATCACTTTTATATAACTATGTGATGTGCTGAAAATACCTGTGAAAACAACTGTCCAGAGTTAAGGGTATAGTGCACCAGAACAACCCACATAAAAGGTGTCATTAGGCAAACCAGTAGTTTAAGAATTTTGTGCAAATGACACATATATTTTTGCATATGTTGTATGTTTGATATACATGTAAACATATATATGCACACACATGCAGGTATTTTCTGAACGTGCTCTTCTTTGTGGATGTGAACCCCTTCCCACTCTGTACATGTTGTGGCATATCAGTAACACAACACTTGTGATTAAATGTTTGGGGAGAAGACCATCCTGGAAAAAGTTCGTAGGGTGGGTCAACCTAAGTACTGAAAAAGAAATTCAAGTCTCGTAGCACATTTGAAATCTATTCGTGCAGAGGCTGTAAGGAAATATGAGAGCTGCTTTGTTGGAGAGAAACTGCTGGGCACTGGACCCTTTTTTTTCTCTTCTAAATAAAACATAGAATAGGCTTTTAACTGCCTTTTCTTCATAATAGCTACTTAACCCTGTTCACTAACATTAAGGAAAAAAAGAAGAAAATTCCAAGAAAAATTCCTAATCAGAGTAAAAAATATAAATTAAACCAAAATGTGCAATGCACACCCTTTTCTTTCCTTCCTGTCTTGTTTGGTGTTTTCTAGCTCTGCTTTTTGGACAGCTGAATGGGGGCTGGGAAAGTGTTTACAATATTTTCACATGATTGAGATGGCAGAGTTCTTGCACTCTGTGAAAGGCCTTCTGTTTTCAGATGGCATTGAAAGTTTACCGTCTTTCCAGACAAAAGGAAGAGAGCCCGTTGCCAGCGGATGAGTAATGGGCATGGCCTCCGCACAATACCTCCTATCCAGTCCTAAATCTACATGGTGTTCTTAGGCTTCCCGGCTTCTCCAAAGCAACCTTTGTCTCTGCTCCGGGAGACCAAAACTGCTCGTTGGGCAAGTGGGGATGCAGCCAAGAGGGGAAGGCTCAGTGACAACAGTTGCTCAGTGCTCACTGCCCAGTATCTGCCTCCTTACCATGCCACTATAATAGTTGGGAACCCATCAACAATTGAGCATCTTCTATACAAATATGTTGCAGACCATCTGTATAGTTTTCAGTTGCAGAAGATTCCAGTAACTCACTAAGTTTTTATACTTTTTTTCTTCTTCTTGTTAATCTGATGGGCTGCCCTGAGATAAGTTATTAAAGCAAAAGCCTGACATAATTTCTTCGGAGCTATAACAGCACAGAAGTTGCCAATTCCTGTATTTGTTTTCTTACAAGCAACTTGAAGCAGGCATTTTCCTCTGTTTAACAATTTTTAAGTTCTATCAAGTCATTTTTTTTTGGTCAGAAAACTATTTTGGTGAAAACGATTGCTAACATAATCTTAGAAAATATTTGAACAGACAATTCTGAAGTTTTCCCAGAGAATTTGTGCACTTGTTGGTGTTATAGAGACCAGTAGGTAATTTTTTTTCTTGTTTCTCTTACAAAGCTTCCTAGAGCTTGTCTATTTGGAATTTATCTATATGTGTATATATGTATGTAGGCTACCTATGTGTGGGGCATGTATGTGTGATTAAGCATGTCTCTCTCTCTCTCTCTGTACCTGTCCAAAAGAACTTGCATTTCACTGTGCTGTAAAGGGTATGCAGAAGAGCTTTCTCAGAAGTAACTAAACATTCGTTAACTGCACTCAATTTTGACTGTATGCTCGGCTAAGAATTGTCAGTATTAGGTTCTTATTCTTTCGTGCTAATTTGGTGTTGCATAGCGACTGGTGTATCGTTGTCAGGAAAATAGAAGCAGAGACTCAAGAGATACAGGATTTCTTAAGAGTTGGTTGTAGCTGGTATCGGCAATTTACTGATTAACCTGTAGTAACCTGCAGTGCTGACAGTCCTGGGTACACAAGCAATGCATTAAGGTTATTAGCAAAACAATTTTCTAAATTACCTGAATGGAGCTTTCAAGGTAACTAATTCTATTCTTTGGACTTTTTTTCCTTCCCCC
>VZTE01005042.1:1846515-1870949 GCA_013397775.1 Eulacestoma nigropectus | reverse complement strand
TTTTTTTTTTTTGAGGACTTAACCATCTAAAGCAGCATTAAAATAATCTGGCTTCATTTCCTCTGCTGAAAGAGCAAGTCAGCTGAAATTTGGACATTTTGCTGAAAGGGGGGGAAAAACCAGGTAGTTTTCGTTTTAAAGAGTATGACCATATACATTCCCCGCTGGTGCCTTTAAAGGGGACTTCCCTGCTTTAAATGCCCTTGAGCAGAGAAATACCAACACCTCTTAATTGCTTAATATGTTACAGCCTAAAACATTTACAGAAGTGCTTTCCAAGTATTTCACTGTTCCAGGTGCTTGGTCCTGCACCTCCTAAAATAATAGGCTATTTCCCCTCAGTTTTCCTGTGCTTGGTGCCACAATGAAACATATGCTCTGTATCAAGGGAAGGGGAAGTGAGGGAAGTAAGTGGGATGCCTGACATTGGTGCTGGTGCTTGTGGCATATACAGACCTCTCTGTCTTGCGTCACAGAGCTGCTAAAGAGTGAGAAAATAACATGGCTTGTGCTTGGGCTGTAAGATCCAAGGAGAAAAATATCATATTATTAAGCATTTGAGTGTCACTCTACACAGAGACCCCTTATCACTGTGTCCTCTGAGAAGCATCACAAAAAAAATAATAATTTACTAATCAGGAGGGCTGAACATACACCGGTGCACAGTACAGCTGTCTTGCAGCTGCCTTAGGGCCATGCTCCAAAACAAATTTGTTCTTTCATGGAGGTGTCCTGGAGCCAAAGTCTGATGTCTGTCACATGTAACCGTGTTCCAGACTGAGGCAAAAAGATTATTCTGAAAAAAAATTACACCTTATTTTGATTCAGTAGGGGCAATGTAATATACAGTTTTCTTGGCATGTGCTTAAATAATTTATTTTTCAACTTGCTTAGCTAAAATAGACTGAGGCTTTTCCCCACTCTAATACAGAGCACTTAGGTCTCCCTAGGTTCTGTGAGACTCTCCCCTGCCATAACAGGATTCGAGCTGCTCTGTCCCTCTTCTCTGTTGTGCCTCTGCTCACAAGCTGTGCAGCGCAGCCATGCCATGAACACGGACAACCCCAACACACTGGGACTCAGTGCATGGGCACCGAGCAAAACTGGACAGGCAAAGGGACTTTGTCTGGAAATGCATTCTCAGAAAGTTCCTTCTCCTTATTGAAAATCCTCCCTACTGTTCAAATGCAGGCTAATGCAAATGGTTTAAAGAGCTAGGGTCTCAGACACTTCTAATAGCTCTGTGTCAGGGAGCAGCAGCTGGATGGTTTCCAGTAAGGAGCTGGAGGGAGAGAGGCTCTGTCTGGCCTGAGGGAGGAGATAATGTGAAGTTAAACAATTCTGTGAGAGTGCGGGACTGAATCTTTCTGTGGCTGCAGTCTCCATCAAGCACTTCCCAGCATAGTTGCCTGCCATCCCTTTGAACCCACGTCTCCCATGTGACAGAGCAGTGATCTGGCTGCTGAGCCACTAGACTAATATTGTTCTTTTAATCTCACAAAAATGTGTTATAAAAGAGTTGGATTCACATGAGAAATTAAGTATAAGATCTGTCCTCATAAAGACATTATTCCATGAATGCTCTCTTTCTGCTGGCTGCAAGAATAGGTGGCTCAAGGGTGAAAGGGTAGCATTTACATTTAAATACACCTATTGGAATTGCACAAACAGAAGGGTAAAGCTACTGCTCCCTCTCTAAATGCTTTTAGAGTTCGATGCCTTTTTTTACGTAGTAGCATTTTTTTAATTTTTTTTTTTTTTCCAGAATCAAAAAGAGAATCGAGATCCTTATGATCCCATAAAATAAAGGAGATCTTTGTGCCAGCAAGATAAATGGATGAACATTTTCAAAATAATTTTTTTACTTTTTTCATCTGTATGTTCCACTCGAGAGGTGAAATCCAGATTTCAACCAGAGCTTTCTCTGCTGTTACACTGACTGGTAGTGCTGGCTGGGTGCATGCTGTTTACATTTCCCAGAGAAAATGAAATGCACGTTTATTTACTTTTTTTTTTGCATCTGCCAAACTCAGATTTACCCTGTGATAAAATAGAAAGCTCCATAACACCTGGGGAAAACAGAAACTGAAACAGGGTGGAAAAGGCATTTGGTGCAAGGGTGGCCTGGCAGCCAGGGTGCAAACTTAGTCAAACCCTTGAAATGCACCTGCTTGAACCGGGCCAGGGCTTAGTCCCTTTCCTCTCCAACATCTTTCTCCCCTCTGTACAGTGACAGAGGCTTATGGGCTGGCATTGCAAAAACTCTGGGCTTACCTTTGCTCATTGAGATCTCTGATTGAAGAAAAAAGAAAAAAAAAAAGAAAAGAAAAACAGAAAAAACCCCAAGTGTATTTTCCTTGATCTTTTTCTTCAAATTTTTTGATGTCTCTTTTATCATGATTTCCCACTACCCACAGAAGGGCCAAACCCAAAGAGCATGAATAAATGCCTTAAAATTACAATGTAGCTGGAAATCAGAAATCAGGAGCTCCATGCTGAACAATTTTTGCACATACTCCCTGAAATGTATTAAATTACTACGCAACATATAGCTAATAACAAATCATTGAATATGTTCCAGATATCTCTGAACATTGAAGAACTTGAAATCCAGATCTGGATGTGCCAGTTTCTCAATATGGAGTTGATAATTTTTCCTTTGAGTATGTATGTAAAACTGCTATCTTAATATATTAACTTTGGACAGTGGGGAATACTAAGTAATTTAAAAATAAAATCAAATGATTTGGACTTGGGAATCTCTGCAGAATGAAATGACCACAACATCAAAATGAGTGCAAAAAAAGGAAGAGTGAAGGAATCCATATCTCCATGTTCAGAAGCCCTTTATGGGTCTTTTTTTCAGAGTATATTTGACTGTAATTTTTTTAGGTTTTTTACAGTTTTGCCCTTTACAACACTGAGTGTCTGTATAAAACAAAATAGTGTGTTCCTTAGTCTTCCTAGTCTAGCAAGCCCTAGTCCTCCTAGTGAGTCTTCCTAGCTTTTATGGTCTAAGAAATGCTGAATGATTTTTTACTGTATACTTTCTTGGTTTTTAATAATTTTATGTCAACTAGTCATCAGTCATTTTTGCTTCCTAGCCAAGGAATCCTCTGCCACCTAAACTCTCCATGTAGAGAAGCTTTTCTACATGTTAGATAATCCTTGTTGCACCCTGCTTTAGCTCTCCTCCTTCTGCTATGCCTTTTTGGAGGTGAGGGGGTCAGAGTGTGCTCAGTATTTACCCTGAACATTCTTTACATTGTTGTTCTTCCCTCTAAAAGGACTTTTGGAATCCTGTGTGCTGTCTGACTGCTAGCGAACATAGGGATGACATGCTCATGGGGTTTAAAATTCCATTTTAAGGAGGAATTATTCTCCTCGCCCACGGATTCATAGGACCACATTATCTGAATTCAGAGGGTTTTATGTCCTCTGTAGGGCAGTTTAGACAACCTAAATTTCATACCTGTGTTTTCAACTTAACAGTGCAATGAAGGTGCCTCAGTGGTCCTGAAGGAGAAATCCCTTCCAGCCAGCCAACAGTCAATATTATGCACCTCAGCCCATTGAAAATTTAGGCAAAAATTATCTTCCGAGTAATAAAATAGAAAGTAGAGCCTGTATTCAAAAAGTAGAGGGGATGGTAGAGGTTCTGAGGTTCTGGTTCCTGGCCTCAGTATCCTGCTTTCAATAGTAGTGTAACATAAAATACTAAGTTCTTTCCAAGAGAAAGAACCAGAATCAATCTACCACCACTATTTGAGACGTAAGTAATCTCTCTTGTTTCTGGAGAAACCTTGTCAGGTTTCCCTTCCAGGCCAAAGAAGGAAGCCTGTAGCTGCTTTTGGGTTTTCATATCATTAGACTGTGGTCAGAAGATGGTACAAGTTGCTGTTTGAGGTTAGAATCAGACACCCCCATTCAAATTCAGGCAATATTATTGGATATGGGCCGAGAAGTTTATGCTAAAAGTTTAATATCATGAAGTTATATCGAGCATAGCTCAACTACAATCAAATATTTATTTCCTAGTTTGAGGCTCTCATTTTACACTCTGAATGAATAAAATACAGCCTGACCAAACGCAGGTTGTGAGACAAGTGCAAGTTCTACTTAGATGTTAACAACCTGATTTCTCTCTCACACCAGTTTTACGGTCATTTAACTCCATTGACTTTGGTGGAATGAGTCCTGATTTACAGCATTGCTTCAGTGCAGGTTTAAAGCTGTGCTGCACAATAGCAATGCTGGTGTCAGGTCTTTGGGAGCAAAGTGTCTTTGCATTGTGCTTGCCACAGTAGATTCAGTTCTGAGGCCCTAAGGAAAATCTGTATTAAATCTTGATCTGTAGAGAACACATTTTCCAAAAATTGTTTTGGTTTCTCATTTGTGGCATTATTTTATCATTTAATATCAGTTATGAGGTTTGGTTTTTATTTTCAGTGATTTGTCACTTACCAAGGTAATCCTGGGGCTTCAGATCAGAAATATAGGTTAGAGGTTTACAAAGTGCATATTTGTGTGTAATTTTGGTTAGAACAGAAATTTAAAAATGCTGTTAAATTTAAAAACAGAAGCCCAGCAACTAAACACATAGAATTAGTAAATTTAGGCATGACTTGGAAATTAGTTTACCTCCTCTCATCTCTCCTAAGTGTGATTTCAAGTTTGCACACAATGGGCTACCATTTCTTCAGTTTAATGTGCACCACCACAGGAGGTCTCCTGAGCTGCTTCTTACTTCATATTGACTTCCTAGTGTAGAGCAGGCAGGAAAAAATATCTGAATGAGTGCATCTGATCAAGCAATGAGAATCTGTGCTCTTAGCTTGACTTGTGTTGACACGAAATACTGTGGGAAAGCTAAGCAAACTGAACACAATAAACTTTCAGTCTGATTCACTGCTAGGTAGATACAACCTTCCCTGCTGGAGTTCTCCTTTAGGATCTTTAGCTCGTGTAGGTTGAGGATATGGAAGAGCACATGTGCTTTTGATGTCTCTCTGGTGCACTTCTTAAATTGCCAGAGTTCACTTTTCACAGTCCTTAGTCTGTCACTGGGAAGCTGTAGAATGATCTCCCTTGTGAGCCAGCTCTTGTCTTCTTATCCAGTGCAACGGCCGTGTTCTTCGGAGAAGAGATCAGCTCTCTTCTCTTTCCCCTTGGCATAATCTGAAGTGTGGTAGGAACATCAGGAGGACAGGGTAGAAGGATTTTATTCCTGAGAGATGGCATTGTTTCTCAGTTCCCAGCAGCAGAAACTTTAAACTAATGACCTTTCCAGAACATGTAAGCCAGCTGAACCCAAGACTCATGCTCATTTTGATGATTTGATATTTTGTTATGATTATTTCTAGCAGGGGCAATGTTTTGCAACATCATCTTAATGATAATAATAAATAAAACCATACTCTTCTTTTCTCCCCCCAAAAAACAACCTCCACCATGGTTATTTACCCAATGGGCCTTGTGGGGGCTTCTAGGCTGTTACAGCTGTCAGGGTCAGTGCAAGACAGACTCTGCTGAGAGAACCAGGTACTTATAGTGCCACTTCTGTGTTTCCCTTCCTCTCCCTCACCCAAATCTTGACTTTAGGGAGGGAACAGATTTTTTTCTTATGTGCTTGGCTTGCTGGGAGAGCCACATAGCTGTGGTCTGTTTGCTCAACATTAGCTGTGCTGCCCAAGTGTGAAAGCAAGCATGGAGTGTAGATTCTCTCCGACTTCTGTGGGATCTGGAGCAGATCCATGAGGAATGCTACTGTTTTCAGCACTTCCCTTCCTCTGCCTAAGACCAGCCACACTGAGATATGAAAGTTGTTACAGCTGCCACATACTATGTATAAGCCTCATGTTGACAATTACTGCTTTAAACTGGAAGGTCTTTGTTTAAAAATGTTTTCTTCCATCTAGAACTTACCAGATTTTGTGTAATACTTAAAGTACTACTTTCTATTTTTCATGTTGTTAACAGTGTACCTGGAATTTACATAATATCACAGTTTGTATTTATAAAAAAGGACTGTCTATTTATTTATTTACTGTGCAGACTTTTTTTATAGTAATGGAGAACTAGCCCCAAATTAATTGAAACAAATTGGCCTATTCATTTTTCAATTGTTTGTATCATTTTATGTTTTGGTTTCTTTATTACTTCTAGGTCTGTTTCTCCCTCAATTATAGTGCTTTTCTTTAAAATACAATGAACTCTGTTGCCTTTCAGAGAGCTGCATGGTCAACTCATGTCACTTCTGTCACCCTGCTGAATGCCATGTCACATTGACAATGCTTGGAAGCACTAACTGCTGGCTTCGGCAAGACTGGAAGGAAAGAGAGACCTGGACACATTGATTACATCTAACCTATTAAACAAAATTAGTCAGAGACTTTTCCTGGAGGCTAACTGGCATGAAAGAGTTTGAATCCATGCAGCTAAACTCTCTTGCCCTCCAAATCACAGTGGCCACAACCAAAATATCAATTGGAGATGGTGCCTGACCTGGGTCAACACCCAAGCTGTGCTTTGGCATTGCTGGAAGAGCATTAGCAGGCTTGCACCAAAACCATGCCAGGGACCAGTTTAGCAGTAAGGATGGTTTCAGGCCCATGCCTTGCCAGTCTTGTTTAGTTTGTTTTGTGTCAGAGGGAAACCTCAATAATTCTGCCAGGAGTCAACAGGAAACCCCCACTGGCCTCAGCGACCAGAAGCTGCTGAGAAGTATAATTGCTAGGTTGTTCACCTCCTTCACATTTGGATGCTTTTTGTCATTTTATTTTTTACCAAGTGAGCACTGAAAATTTTTGAAATCTCATAGGGTAATTGTGTTGTTGCCTGCACAAAACTTTTTAGTTTTGAACTACCAAGAGGTTTTCCACACAAGCTGAGCTTCTGGAAAAGCCAGCTTTAGCTCTCCTCCCTGATGAGGGATCTCCTATGGCTTTGAGCAAGTTGCTAAAATGCCCTGTTCGGATATAGGGGTAAAAAGCAATGAGGTGTTGAGACAGAAACACACCAGGTGCTTGAGGTCACATAAGCATGCTAAACTGATGTGAATATAAAACTCCCCTTGATTTCTGTGGCAATTTATTTCACATGTCTGGGAAGGCAATTTATTTTAAACTCTGCAAAAAGGACATGAGTATGTTGTTATATCAGGATCCTTTCAAAGTCAGAGCACTGGGGGTGAGTTTGGATAAGACTGATATGTCCTTTGTACAGTATGAGGTAGTTTAGAGAGCTGGTGCTCTGTGTTTCTAGAGCTAACTCTGTGCAGTGGTACCCCAATTATCCCATGGAACACTGTACTTCACAGTACTGTGTTATACTTCTGCCTGCAGCAACATAAATCAGAATCAGGCAATTCGTGCCTGAATCTTTTTCTCTATTCTGAAGATAAATGGCAGTGAAGTCAGAGTAGTTTTAAAAAGCTCGTCATACAAAATTATTGTATTAGGCCATGCTGTATTACTGAGATTACAGAAAATTACCTATGTCTATTGAATTAAACCATGATTTTCCAATGATCTCAGCAGCAGCAGAATTAGGACTATTTAATCATTGAGTTATCAGTTTGGTAGGTAACTACTATCCTGAATTGTTGCTCAGAATGAAAAAGACTGTATTGTTTTATCCAGAAGGTTTCTGGTTTCCAGCACTAGCCCTTACTTTTCTTAGAACTCAGCCATATTGAGTTTCTGAAGGTGACGAGTACTGATTTCAACAACATTTAAGGCAATGCATATTTTGCTTCAGGTTTGCTACAGGCTGAGTGTGCTCTTAATTAATGTGGTCACTTGATGTGCAGCACCTTGCTGAACTATTAGAACTTGATTGTGTGCTTTTACCCAGTGTTCCTTTGTGGGTAAAAAGATTGTTTCTTAATTGACCTATTCTTGGATCATCTCATAGAGGAGGTTGTAGAGCCCTACATGTGCATAGTCATACCTGGCCCAGGCTGTGCAAACCTCATTTAATGAAAATGTTATGAAGTGAAGAATCAAGTTGTTGCCCAGAATGATATACTCAGAAACTGGTATTTTTTCACTGAGCTGGATTTTGAAAAGCAGGAAGTATGGTAAAACAGAGAAGGAACATTTGACCTTATCTAATTCTGCCTCCCTTTTCCTTCCATTTTCTGTCTTGCCCCTCAACCTTGAAGCACTCTCCCATGGATGCTTGTATATGGCAGTGGCTCTACTCAGACCTACTGAGACCAGTGCATCAGCTAAGGTTTGCAAGGCCATAATGTGTTTGTTTTTGTAGTCTGCTCTTGTGAGAAACTGAGGAGGACTTGCATCTCCCTCGTACTGATAACGGTGATGTTGAAAGAGCTCGGTGCATTCCAGGGCAAAGCCTTGGAGGCTGTGGGTTAGAGAGCTGCTAACTCTCCTTTGGAAGTCCATGCAGATTCCTTTGGCCATCACTGGGGGAAAGCCTGGCTCCCCACTAAAAAAAGAGAAAAGAAAACAACAAAAACCTAAGATACAAACCCCCAACACAATAGTTGTGGTGATCCAAATAAAACATAAAAACCCCAGTCTCAGCCCAAGTACTCAGTCTGGGGAGGCTTTGGAATTAGAGGCTTGAAGCTTGACCCAGGGATGAGTCCATGGTCTGTGGAAGAAGGGTGCAGGCTCTGCCCATGCTTAAGTGGGCTTTGGTGTGCAAGGACGTAGCCCAGTGGCCTGGGCTGGTAGTCCCTGCCTGCTGGCTCAATGCTCATTCACTATGCTCAGGCTCTGAGCTGTGCTCTGCAGCCATCACCCCAGGCTTCATCTCAGGTTCTTTTTGACCCTCTTTGGCTGTTTTAAAGCCAAAGCTTTAAAGCTCATATTCTGTCTCTGACAATTTGCTCTCCTTTCCCCCCCTTCTCTACTTCCACAACTGAACTCACTTTTCCAAACTCTCCATTCCATCATCTATCCACTCCATATGTTTATATTTTCCTATTGCTGAGGCATGGCGTGCTGACCTGCCTGGACAGAACTCCTTTATCACAGAGATAAACATGATGTCCCCCTCACACAGAGTTTCTATCATGTGTGACCTTTCATCTTGAACTGCCATGACCTTTTTTTTATTAATGCTGTACTGTGCTGCTTGCAGAAGCCAGGAAAGAAAATCTTTTGTTTCTAGATAGAATACTGCTAAAGGACATGATACGGTCTTGTTTTTAATCCAGCTAATTAAAATCTGCATGTGCAGTGTAACTGAGAGCGCAGCCTTCGCCCACCACTTTCCCACAGGCAGGGAATAAAGGCCTTTAGTGCAGCAGCAGCTAGCCACCCTTGGATAACAGAGAACAGAGCCCACAATTCATCCCAGCTTTCCTTATCATATTCGCAGAGGGTTTTCCCCTCCCTCTCCCTCTCCCTCCCCCTCTCTCCATGGAATCACTTACTGTAGCTATGTGCCTCTATACATCACTGCAGAATGTAATCAAGTTAAAAATATGTTAGCTCTCATTTATCTATGCTCCAGTGAGCTTCAAATATAATTCATTTCTAGTAAAAAAAAAAAAAAAGAAAGAAGGGGGGGAAGGAGGAAAAAGAGAAAGAGAAAGAAAGAAGAGAAAGAAAAAGAAAGTCTATTTCTAATCAAATGTCAACCCTACTTATTTTAAAACTGTTCTGCCAAGAACTAACTGAGTATCACTGTTTAGCAGTTCACACTTTTGTATGTTCATTGTGTTGGCTTTTTTGGATTTACTGGATGGTTGTGGTTATTACTAAAGCTGCCTTTTGTGTGTGTATGTGTCAGGGAGAGGGTGCCATGGAGTTTTTTCTTATGAAACATTTCCTTGGTTAGTTTTTCACTTGTTGGTTTTTGTTGGGTAACTGAAGTGGGTAGGGAGGAGGAAAAGGAGGGCAGCCTGGTGGGAAGGAGCAGTGAGGGCAAAATGGGAAGCACTAAAATTGAGCCTCCACCTGTTTTCTCTTTCTTCAAGTCATGTTTTATATGATGATGATGAGGTCATCAGGAAGTATAAAAATGTGCCAGGAGATTCGAAACTTGGAAGGAGATTGTACAACATGAGTAGAAAACACATTTCAGTGGATGTGCAGAGGCCCTTCCCCCAGAGAAGCACACAAACAGGCTTTCTGTGGGCATTCCCTGGTAACCCGCACAAAGAGCTGCTCAAACAGCTGTGCCTTTGGCTGAGCACCATCCATGGGGCTGCTGCAGAAAATGCTGATTTTGGGGCATTAGCTTCCCCAATATAAATTCAGAGAAATATACTTACAGTTATTAATGAAAGGGATTGTGAATCCTTTATAAATATGCACCTTGTTGGGAAATGATTTCCTTTATTTATTGTAACGAAAGATTCATATGTGTGTTGTACTCAGGGAATGATTAAAGATATATGAAAAAGCGGTGTTTTGAATTCCAATAAAGCTTGTTAGGTGACATCAGTCTAACTAAAACATCTGATGAAACATTTTTTAAATATCTAAATATTTTGAAAACAAAGAACTGTATGATTAGACGATGTCAGAAGTACCATGCTGCCTATATATTAAAATATGCCACGTTGATCAGGCACGAGAGTGCTTTTCATCACAATTTGGTTATCTTATGCTGAACTCTATAAGAATGAATAAAGATCTGTACACTTTTCTGCTTTTACTGCCTGTGGAAGGACAATATTAAATAAGAAATAGCTATTACTAGACCTATATAATTCTGATATATTATATTTGTATACCACAGCATAAGTGTTCACATATTTTGGAAGTAATGCCTAATCAGTAGAACAGTGGTAGCCAAGAAGACATCTGTATTTTACCAAGTTAAGGTTTTCTTTTCCTCATATTTTGAGGAATATATTCAAAAATTGCTCTTTGATAGTGACACCTACTTTGACACACTAAAAAGGTTGTTAATGTCAGGTCAGATATTTGATTTAAAATTAGTATTTGTATATTGCATAAGCAATATAAGATTTATGAAGCTTCATATATTCGCTTTAAGTGGGCTAATCCTAATAAATATGGCATTTTTTATTGTTGCTCAGCAGTCTTGCTTAGACATAAAATTATTTTGGATCTTGAGGGACAATTACAATTTTTATGGGCAGAGCCAATGGTAAATAATGTCCTGTAATTCCATGTAACTAATAACATAAATTAGAGTGGTGATTATTATTTTTGTCACTAATAACTGTTGTTGTAGAGCACTTCTTAAGGAGAGGGCACATAACAAGACCTGAAAATCAACCCCATTGCTATGTTAGTCACACATGGCAAGCAGCACGGCATAAATTCCCTCTCAAAGTTACTGAAGGATGCTGAACATCAGGGCATGCTAAAGGTCAGGCTTAATAAGGGGGCATAAGTCTCAGATCTCCACAGTGAATATCTAATGCATGGAAAATCAGGATGTCTTTACTAAGTCCCTAAATCACTTCATGCACTCAAAGCTTCATCCATTTAGCTTTTGACAGGACCCAGAAGTGCTGGAGGTTGCTGTCAATGCACTTAATGAAAAGAGGATCAAAATGACATTCTGTGATCTCACCTGTGGAACCTGAACTTGCACTTCCGACATTCTGCTTCGTCTGTGTCATCAGCAACCATTTACAGGGATTCCTTGTTGGTGATACCATGGAAAATAAGGCTGAGACAGGAGGGCATACCTGAAATTTTGTATCAATTTTTTGATAGTTTTCAATTCTCATTTCAAAAATTTATTTCAAAGTTTTGAAATTTTCATAGTTTATACATCCACTTTTTATGCCACCTTTTTATTAAACTTGTGCACAGCAGATATATACTGATCTCTAAGAACTAAGAGGATATTCTACACTAAATGAAAGTTCAGAAAACTGAAGAGGCTGACATGTCATAGATGGCAGTTATTTAAAATGTTCAGCTATGGCTGCAGAAAGATCCTTTTGAAAATGACCGATCTTCTTTCCTATACTAACCTCATATCAAAGCAAGTACTTAAATCAGCTCCAAAAGGAGTGAAAAGAATAATTGTGATTAAATTCCTTTTGAGGCTGCAAATTCCCCTCACAATCCAATTCTCAGATTTCACTGCATCCCTTCTTAACAAAAGCTGGCTGGCCCAATTGTGCAAGAATGTTTTATAAGGCTATGAAACCAAAGGCTGGTTAATCAGGCCCTTTCTGCAAATGATAAAGGCCAAGGCAGCAATGCTGCGACCAAACTGATGATTCAGGGGGACAGTAGGAGGCAGCTGCTGAACTGCAAACAGAACCTGAGTCACCCTCTCCCTCACTCTTGATTGAAAAAACCCGAACCAAAACAATAATATGATTAGAAATTACTTCCCCTACCCCCAGAGTCAAGGAAGAGAGTGGTAACCCATCTATTCTTGCAAAATAACTAGGTAAGTTTATTACTGGTGGTGAATGGAATGGTGTAGCCACAGAGCTCTGGAAACAGAAGAGTGATGCTGACTAAATAATCATGCCAAAGTCAGGTTTTACCTACTCAGAATAATTCTGTGGGAAAAAAAAAACAACTTGGGAGCTGGGATTTAGCCTACTGCAACAGAGTAGTCACCACAATAATCCTGATAAGTAATGGGAACACAGGGACAGTACTTGTTAGTTAGAAATAATTAGTTATCAACAATGGGAAGCCTGTGGTAGCAGCAGGAGCCCTAGGCTGGTGCTCTGCAGGTACCTGGCAAATGAAACGTAGTAGGCGCACACTGTGTCTCCTCCCCTCGCCAGGCTGAGTGGGAGGTGCAAACTACTGAAACAGAACAGGGGAACTGCTTGCTCAAGGCATTGTAAAGACTTCTTTCTACTCATTTAGCCCTTGTCTGCCAGCAAAGTCCCAGGTTTTTTCTGGAATATTATTATATCCAGAAGGAGCAAGGTGATCTTCCATTCAGGTCAGCATTAAGTTGAAAATGAGTCCTTGCAAGCTCTTCTTCTCTACCTGTGGTAAAAAGCCTTGAACTCTTTTAAGAAAAAACAACTGGTTTTTTTTTAGTTGTTTCAACAACTATTTTTCCAAATTCAAGCCTGATGCTGTTCCCATTCATATTGGTTGGATCAGTGTGCCTACCTACTCCAACATCAGGTTTCTATCTTTCCCTGCAAGAAATAAAGTCCTGAACTGTACCTTCTACCTGACATCAGGAAGACAGTTTTGGACAGATACAGTATCCAAAGTTCAGTTTTCTGACATTGTGCCCACAAGTAACTAGCTGGAGTTTGGCCCTCTCAATGTGTTCAATTCCTATGAGGATGGCAGTATTATGACATTTAACATCAATACAATAATCCAAAGAAAAGCAAAATAACATATTTGGCACATTTTCTGATACCAAGGGATTGCCATTTACTGCTGCTGTTATTTAAAAATACTTGCACACATATATGCAGCCTTTGTAATTTTCTCAAAAGAAATGAGGACGGGATTATATATGAGCAAGTTAGCTAAACATTTACTAATGTGACCAAAAAAAATTCATGATTCATCTCACTTTTACCTCTTTGTATACTAAACTTTGAATAATTTCTCTCAGACAGACAAGTACTATGCATATGCATGGCCCAACACTTCTACCCTGCTCCCTATCGCTGCAGGAGGATTGGGATAATTCCTCTGTTTGCACCAGATCAGGTAAGGACATTGGTAGCAGCAGACCTTTTACCACCACTGCCCCAGTGTTTGGGTTCTAAACAGACAAAATGTGCTGGGTGCATCCCTGATAGCTTTAACCTATTGAAAAAAATGGAACATCTCTGAAAGTTTCAGTCCAAAATTTAGCCAGCATCAGATCTGGCATAATCTGTTTTTCAGAGGCAAACGTGAGTGCTTAGAAGGAAATACTCCTGAACACATGTAGCTGTTGCAGTTTACCTCTGACATCATCTTTGGGAAACACACTGAAACATCCCACAGGAACAAGGAAGGCACAAAGCCTACAAGCTCTTCACCAGGTGGAAAAGTCGTTCTGTGTCAGCTAAGAGATGAAATGAAACAAAAGAGGCAGAGTTCAACACACATGAACTTTCCGAATGAAGGCAACTGAAAGGTCAAGAGAATAATCTAAGTGATCAGCAAGGTGGTGAGGCACACACCAAAAGTCAACTTTAGGTGTGCTTCCAATCAGCTGCTTGTTTTGAGAAAACATCCTTTCAACCTTATTTTTTGCACCTGGATTAGCCTGATACTTAACATGTGCCCTGAGAGTTTGCTCTCTTTTGCTGGGGCTGTGTTGATGCTTGGCCTTGGTGCTCAGGCTCAGGGTGCTGCATGCTTTGCTTATATGTTACAACATTTGTATTCCCTCTTCCTTGGCTTTGCTTCCAGAAATCTATCAACAAACCTCTAAATATTTTTTTTTTGTTTGTTTTTCATTGTCCATCATTTTTTCTTCCATAAAATGATACCTGTCATGGCTTGAAGGTCAGAAAATGTCTTTTATGTAAACCTGCAAATGCTGATCAAGATGCTTTGATGTCTGTTTAATGTCTTTCTCTGAATTGCTTTCTTCTAATTTCTAGTTATGGTATTTTCCTCATCTTTTGTCACAAATGTTTTTCTTCAGGTAGTAAGATTTTTGATTTCTGCTTTCTAACTTAGTTCTCTCATATGTCAAGGTGCTCAAAGCATTCTGATCCTTTATAAAAGTCCTTGCTTGGATATGCTTTTTCAGACATTCAGCTGCTCACATCATGTTTTTTCTGAGAATTTTTTTGTTTTGGTGGTTACTACCCTGACAGATGGAATTTTTGACTTTTCCATTTGAATCTGGTAAGTGATCTAAAAAAAGTTAGATGGCCTTGGTGTCACTTGTGAGGTTGAGATTTCATTTCTTTATTTATGAACAACCAAGAACATTATTGGTTTCTATAGTGAAGATGGAAATATTGCCATTGGAGTTAAACTGAGGTTCAGGACCACTGTTTTAAAAGCAGTGAATTTAGGAGGCAAATGTAAACTTTCTTAGTGTGATGAAACATAATTAATTCCTCTGAAGTATGTTTCAAGAAATGAGAAGTTTTAATTAATCATGCTTTGAACTTAGTATATGAGTTGACTTTTAATCTCTGACTTTGACTTGATTAGCTTCAAAATACTATTAATTATAATACTATTTTAATTTTTTTTTAGTAATTCTTTATAAGGTGCCTTGAAGAAGATCATAACATAAATTTAAGCAGTTGTAAAACCCTTCCTTCCATTTCTAGGCATTTACTCTTGGAACAAATCCTGCTGAAGTCCCTGGGAGTAAGGGACAATCTGGCTCATGATCTGGGAGAGTTGCTAACCTTATTGTTACCGTAGCTGTGTCTTGCCTGGTATCCTGTTTGTGTCTGTCAGGATCACTATGGAAATAAATTATCCTTTGTCAGTGTCTTGTTGGTAGATTTAAATAAGTCTTAGAAGGTTAGTGAGACACAGCTTTTCTCTGTAGAAATTGTGCCAGTTTGACTCTGTGGCATCCTGAACATCCAGTCATTTTATTATTTTGCTTTTAATGACTATTTCAAAGTAATGCCTTGAACAACCAGTAGACACTGTTCTAAATAAAGGTACAACACTTGTTACCTCCAGTCTTCTGAAGCAGTTGTTGTTTATACGTAGTCTGAAATTTTAGTTTCCTCACAACTTGTCTGTCTTGTGTGTCTGGTAATTTTTAAGAAAATACATATATTGGCAATTCAAAATCTTTCACAGCTGCTCCTCTTTATTAGAAAACCAACCAAACACCTCCCCAACCCCAAAAAAAACAACCCCCCAAAAATCCCAAACCTAAAACAAAACAATGAAACCCAAGAAATTTTCAGATTAGTAATCCCCTGATGTTCTGAGCAAAGAAAACTGGTGCAGGAAAATAATATAGCTCTCCAACAAAATGCTGCAGATTTTCTAATTGCTTTCTTTAGGCCCTTCTAATCTAATGCCACCACTGACTGTTGTATGAGATTTTTACTTCTTGATGGACCTACTGATTTTTTTTCACCACCTCTCAGCTTGTGATAAACCCTGCAATTCATGCCCCAGCTTCCTGTTCCTGATATGCAGAACACATGTCAGAACAACTGGCCTAACTAGAAATTAAACAAAGAACCAAACAAAAAACCAACAAAAAAAAAAAAAAACCAAAAAAAAACTAGAGAGAGAAACTATAAAATAAAAAGTAGAGAAGTACAAACACCAACCCAGTATGAGCTTTAGAATGTTAAAATCGAGATTTTGGAGATTCTAGAGATTCAGTTGTTGTGCAAATAAATCTGAGATTTTTTTGCTGTTGTTGCTAATATAAATTTCTTTGGCTTGTAAAAGATTCGATGAATGCATGGCTGTTTCTCATTAGTGGTGGCTGTCACTAAAATGAATATGTTGCTGAGTGTTCAGTTTCTGGGAAACGTGGTTGAAACACGAGCAGCTCTCTCGATGCAGAGCTCAGAGTCAGATGTTTTCAGAGGGGATGTTCCCCATTAAGTAATGACAGAGAACCATACGGAACACATTACAAATCGAAATACTGATTGATGAAGTGCCTGTGGTCAGCTTTCTACAGAAATGAGAATTTTGAACGTATTATCACGTCAGCATGGAATTGATCTCATGTACAATCACATTTTGTTTTCATTTCTTTTTTGCTTTACAGTCTCACATGTGCTGTTCCAGATCACGTTTATAGCCAGCAGAACCTTAGACTAAAGGAAATAAAGCATCACGTTTGAGCTCTGATGTTTCATTGATTTAGCCAAGTTCACAGAAGCCAAATATGTCTGAGTTTGTTCACACAGCTGGTGAGCTACAATCTTTCTCCCTATAGCAAACTTCTCCCCTCCTTCCAAGAGCTGGGAGAAGGGACTCAGAATTTGCTGGAGCATGCAGGCCTCGGGGAGGGAGAAGTGGGGTCACCTGGTCAGGCAGAGCAGGTCTTGTGCAGGATTGCATTTATCAGACCAAAAACTCCTCTTTATCTTCCCCAAAGTAGATGCTTTTCTTCTTCCACTTAGCTCATTTGCAGGGGTTCAGTGAGGAAAATCAACTGGTTCATGCTGACTTTAGGGCAAGTTTGCTTGATCTGTTTGCATTCAAGTTACTTATTACTCTAGCTGTAAGTTCAGGTTTGCTTCAGATACAGTGACCTCTTCTGTTTTACACAGAAAGTAAACAGGGCTGATCATATGAAATGTGTGTACACAAATTGCAGTGGATGTGTGTCTGAGTCACAGCATATTTAAAGAAAAATGTACAGTCAAATGGTAAATTTAGAACCTTGGGTCAAAGAATCTAGATTTTTTTTTTTTTTTGCCAAACAGTTCTTAAATGGTGCTTCAGTAAAAGCCTGAGCTGGAATAGACTTAGACGCATATTTAGCACAGTGTTATGAACACTTGAGTATTTCTGTTTCTAAGATTCCAACATGAAATTATTAGAGTGGTAAGGCACATCAGGTGTGAGAGCCAAGTCTTGCTTATGCCTTTGCTAATGGAAACTCACTCAAGTGAATAGAGCTGCTTAGTTTACATTCGCACAGCTGAGGCCATGGCTTGGCCTGGGACCTAAAAGTTTGAACATAAGGGAAAAATAGCAATCAAATGTCTGCTAATGCCTAGAAATGTGACTGAGTCTAAAAATTAAAAACAAGGAGAGAGAAATGTGAGGCATTCATGTAAAGCACATGGGTAAAATTTAGGGTCTATTTTTTCATAACCATTGATTTCAGACAATTGGACCTGATTATTCAGAATTGTTGAGAATGCAGAATCCTTAGCTCAGTTCTCTGAAAATGAAATCTTCGAGGCTTACAGCAAAAATTAAGTCTCTTAGCCCTCTTAAATACATGTGAATGGTTTTGGTTGCTTTTTTTTCTAAGAATTAGCCATAGTAAACTGTCTTTCAGAGTTCTGATTTCTGCCCTTCAGACTTCTACAGATGTTCTTCAAAATGCACAACAAATGTACCTTCCTGATAAGCAATTTGTTACTTTTCACTCTGTGTTTATTCATGTCAGAAATGTGTGTTGGTATTTAAGCAAACAATAGTGTTTAAGTGCTTAATTATTTCAAAGGATAAATAAATGTGGAATAAAATAAGGAAACATTTACAAGCAGCTGTTCAAGGATATCAGATTTTAAGCTATCTGTAGCCTTCATAATTATTTCAATGTTCTTGTGTTATTAAAAATGTAATGCAGATATTATAGTGATAGTAAAAATGAGCTGAGATTCTGCTGCCTTTCAGATATTTAAGTCAGGAAAATACTGGAAGTCTTTTTGACAGTGATGGTTAATCATTGGCGACAGACAGGCTTTTGGTCGAGTTGAAGGTCTTCCTGGCAGGAGGAAGTTTGAGAGAGCTACAACTGTCATTCAGATTGCCTTCCTCATGTACGATTTTCTTACCATACACAGAAGACCCCGCAGTCTTCATGGCTCTTCAGCCTGGCACTATGAGCTCTGCCTTCAGAAATGTTGAAATTGTATTTTTGGTACTGTCCAGGAATTGCAAGTTTGAGCTTAGATCGGGCAGAGATTAGGAAAGACTCACTGAGCTTTTATCTGGCATGAGCTTTAGATCTCATGAATCCTGTGAGTCTTGGAGTATATTCCAAAGTCCTCACTGAGACTGCTCCCTCAGCCCAAGATGAGCAATAGTCACAGTCCTTATCTGGACAGGAGAGCATCTTGGGTGAGATGAGGGAAACATTGATGGCATTTCCTCAGACCTTGTGTGTGTCTCCAGGAGGACTGTCAGTGTGGGACATTCCCATAGTATGCTGTTTGGCCTGGGATAGGAGATTGAGGCTTTGGTGCCAGGAAGACTAATTAGAACTGGACTGGGTGCACACATGCACATTTCTGGCAGTGTAACCAGTAGACAGGTTTTGTGACTTCTAGGCTTGTTCTGCTATGACAGGAAGCAAGGGTGTAGTTCCTGGCCCCTAAAGCTGCTCCAAGCAAGGGCTGAGCAGGCTTGTCCTGCAAACTCCTGGCTGTGTGCCTGAGCTGCTCTCCTGAGCTGGAACTAGCACTGATGTGAATGTGTGGTGAACAAACTTAAAGCTGCAGAGTGAGGTCAGTCAAATGGGTTGTCTGCAGGCTTGGGCTATCTTTTTTTCCTTCCAGCAATAGACAGCCTAAAACTGATAGACTACCTCAACGAACTTGAGGTTTTCCCATGGATCAGATAAAATAAGGAAATTTTTCTCTTTCTCCTTGCGTTGAAAGTTTCTAAGCTTCTACTGGGACCTAAATCAGGGAATTAGGAATCTAGATATTACTGAATTAATCTTCTCCAAAACTTGTGGTTTTTTTCTTGTACACATGAAAATAACAGCATAGTTTTGTCTCAGATAAAAATATTCAGACAGCATTGCATTAATATTATAGCTGTAAGAACTATTTTCCACAAGTATGTGTTATGGACAGAGAAGACTTGCCAATACAAACATCACTAATACAGATTTCTATTTCCTCTTACTGAATCTTCTGAATGGCTTAGTTCGATTTTGTTCCTTTGAAGAGGATTGCTTTATTTTTTTAACTTGTACATTTCAGTAACCTTAAAAAGAATATTTTCAAAATGCTCAAGTAACTGAGGACTTTCTCTCTTTCTCAGATGTGATCTGGTGCTTACATGTGGGCCTGGAAATGCTATTACCTGCCAAAACACTGATGAAACTGGTGTGATACATCTAAATCTTCTGAGACTCTTGGTCTTGTATAGATCTGGCACTAGTACAACCATTTAGGTTACTTGTATGTGTTTTTATTGAAAAACATCCCAGTACAACAACATTTATAGATATAAAGGCATCCTATTTTGTTTCTTCCCTGTACTGCTATTTCCTTTCTAGATTGAAATAGGTGATACTGCTGAGAGTACCAGTATAACTGCACCAATATTGAATGTTGTATTAACTATATCTGACATCTTGTTGAAAGTTGTGACAGGCTCCTAAGTGCTAGTCTGTTCTGAAACTGAGATTTAAGGTCTAATTCCACAAAACTTCTTCGCTTTCTTTTTAGATTGGGGCTTTTTTTCCTCTTTGGCTCTCTTGGAAGTTTTTTCTATGGTTATGTTTATGCTGCCAAATCAGATTGGGATTCAGACTTTCGGTAGGACTTTGGGTGTTATTATTTCTGTCTTGTAATAATGATAAGACAAGGATTAGGAACAGTGGGAATGAAGAGTAAGGCTTGAAGTTTTTGAAGCAGAACTGTCACCAGAAATGAGTCCATGCTAATGTTGCACTTCTTTTATCAGACTTATTTTGAGTTTTCCTAGAATTTTTCAGACAGTCATCTCTGCCTGAAAAGTAAACATATCCTTTTAGATGTGGTGAGCAGATCAGATCGGGTATGAGTTCCAAGAATGTACAAAATTAACTCTATTTAATTTAGCAACAGAAATGTTACTGCACAGTGATAGCTCACATGTGACTCATCTCCAGTGTCGCAACACCATTAACCAGAGAGATTGGACACAGAGATGACTGTTCTTGGCCTTGCTGAGAATATCAATAAGAAGCCTAACAACTGCCAGTTGTGCTGTTTTTCAGCTCATATGTTAGTCATATACATAAAAAAATAATTATTCCCTACTAAGTCACACCGACTAGCACTGAACTATTACAGCTGCTGGATTTCCATGACCACTCCAGGACTCGTCTCGTTAGAATATCACAGCTGCATGATCACATCTGGCCATCAGAGTGCAACTTGGGGTCTACTGTTTCAACAGAAAAACTAGTTTGGACCTGGGCTTCCTAGTCAGGATCGTGTATTGATCTGGAGTTTCAGTCCTACTAGGCTATTGATTATGTAACACTATTCATTACTATTTCCCAGAGTAACATGAGGTTTCCACCACCTTCTGCTTTTCTGTAGTGATGTGAGACACAACCCTCACTCCTCAAAAAAAAAAAACAAACCCCAGGCCTCTTGTTTTTCTGACCATCTCACCTGTATGGTGCAAAATTATCTTTGCTAGAAGAATCAGCAGTTACTGCAAAAACAGTCATGCATTGTACAGTTTTGCTTCTTTTTATACCTCTGATTTTTTTTCTGAATTGTCTGATTACTGAAAAGCATCAAATACAAAAGGAGAACATAAAGCAAAGGTAAGACTTTTCATTTGCTCGGGGCCACTCAGCTCCCAAGAGATCTGAAACAAGAGGGCCCTTCTAAATCCGAGAGAAAGAGCATGTTTTTCTGTAAATGCTCTCACATTCTCTCCTGCTCTCACTTGCTTTAAAGCATACATCTGACACAAATTAATCTGCAGGGTTTTTAGTCATTTCCCATCCGCTGCTGGGGCAAATTAGACTTGCTGATGTTGTTTTGGCCTAACCCTGAAGCAGCATGAAAGGAATGGCCCAGAGGGAGAGCGAGCATGTTCTCCTTGGCTCTTCTTCCATGTACTTTCCAGTCTGTTCAACAAAAAAATTAGTTCAATTGGCCTCAAAGGCACTGAGAGATTGAAAACCCCTCTGTAGTACCTTAAAGAACCAAAATTACTTAATTAATGTGGAGACCATTATGTGAGGTTACCATATGAATGAGTAAGTGGACTGCCTGGGTTACAGAGCAGGAAAGAGGAAAGGATATCTGAGGTCAGACTTGTCAGGGTAAAGGAATCCTAAACAATGAGGGCATTGGTTTAAGATTTGAGGAAGAATTTGAAAAAGAGCCCTGAGAGTGAAATTAAATGAAGCATGGGAGAGTATTACTGGAGATTAGCAGTGCAGTGAAGGAACCAAGAGCAGACTGCCAATCGCCCCTAAGCACAGGCAGCTTTAACTGGGCTGATGCAGACAGGAATTAGGCAGTACTGGAGTCTGACTGAAAACTGTTTTCTTGAGCAATGTTAAAGAGTTTCTCTTCCACACCCCCTTTCTTTCACTGTTTTCTGAAAGAGAACATGCCCTCATCTCAGCTGCGTGTGGGTTTTTTTGGTTGGTTTGTTGGTTGGTTTCTTTGGTTCTTTTTAGGTTTTTTGCCAGGCAGACTTATGACAGAAGCAGATAAAGAAGAGTCAAGATTTGAAAAGCACTCAGGCACTCTCGGTGTAAATGTGAGATTCACTTAGTAACATGAGATTGTCATTGCAAATGTGCTGCTTCAGATGAGGAGAGGACAAAGCCTAGTGAAACTAACGAAATTAATGGCTTATGTGCTTATAGCTGAAGTCTGGGAGACATTTGCTTACATATAGATACTGGTTTAGTGAAAATTAGGCTATTTTTCCTAAACATGAGTTCTTACAGTGGTCTAAATTTTTCAGAGCTCTTTGAGGCCATTTCAAGATTTTTCTCCTTGGAGATTTTCTTATAGTTTCCAGAAAGCAGTATCTGTGATAGAACAAGTATCCGTAGCACAATAACCACCTGAAGATAGTAATATTTCGTAAGGTGTTGACTGCAGTACTTATTGGCTTTGGTTTCATTTGATGTCTTTTTGAAACTGTACTCACATATTCTGGAGTAAAAATCCTGACTGCTGGATATGAGTTCCTAGCACTTTTCCTATCAGCTACAAGCAGAATTTTTGCTAAAAGCAAGGAGAAAGCGAATCATGTCTCTGAAAATGCTTCTATTGTATATTAAGTTTTACAGAAAACAATGGACTAGATCTCGAGTAACATTTGCAAAATCATCCAGAGAATCCCTAAGTAATACCTGCCAGAGCCTGTAGGAAGTCAGGGATCATATTTAGATCAAATTTTTCAGATATAACTACTGCCCCTGATTGACCGTGTGGTTTGGCAGGACCTCACAACTTTGGAGAACAGTAATTCAGTGCTTTGGTGTTAAATGCTGCTGTACTGTGATAACCATTAGCTGGTTAAATAGCTGGAAGAAGCTCTTTATTGTGGGAGTGGTGAGACACTGGGACAGATTGCCCAGAGAAGCTGTGGATGCCCCATCCCTGGAAGTGTTCAAGGCCAGGCTGGATGGGGTTTGGAGAAACAGGGTCTAGTGGAAGGTGTCCCTGCCCATGGCATGGGGTTGAAACTAGGTAGTCTTTAAGGTCCCTTCCAAACTGTCTTGTAATTGTATGATTGTATGGATCAATGCCCATCTTTAAAAAGCTGCATTGTATCTTTAACAATAAGTACTCAGGGTAATCCTGTGTTTTACAGCTGTAAGTCTCCAACACTGGGGCTTAGACTTCCAAAGCAGGTCCTACATTCTGTTGGTGCATCAAGGGGACCTATGTGCCTAAACTGCCTCTGGGTAATGGACTGAGATGCTTATGTTGCCTCGTGAAGAGTCATTCCTAAAACCTGAGTGGTTTATGTCCCTAAAACATCTAGGTGCTTCTGGGAAGGGGACGTGGGAGGTGGACCCTGTCAGCAATCCTAATAGTTTTCAAGGGACACTAAAACTGCTGTCTGGCTGGTGTTCTGAAATGGAGTGAATTAGTGGAATCCACACAAATGTTGCTTCATTGCATAAACTGCATTTCAGAAGCAGATTGGATGACATTTTCCAGTGTTCTCTTTTGCAGCAATTGTTTCATTTCTCTGCAAAAGAATGATTTAAGTAATTGGAATTTTCCTGCAGGATAGGAAAAAATTACCCCCTTTCCAGCCCTTTCTTTATTTTCCCATCTGAAAATTGAAATTTAATTGAAACCAAAACTGTATGAAATATTAAATACCATTAGAGGCCTCCCATAACTAAGGCTAGAGCTGTGTGGGAAATACTTTTCTAACCTGCACAACTTTTGTGTTTTCCTAAACATTACTATTCTGCTCAGAGACAAAACCAAGCCCCTTTGAAGGCAGGAGCACTCATGCTTGTGTTGCTACATGGGTGTTAACATTATGAGAGTGATATGTAACCCACCAGAAGTTTCAGCTTCAAAATACCTCATTTTCTTCCCAACCAAAGAAAAGGTTGCTAATAAAAAAGGAATTGTTCCATGATTTCATTCTCTCTCAAGAGCTTGAACAGGCATACTAGCAGGGCACTGCCCTTCAGCTGAGTGCTCTGCAGCTTAATATGAAGGCCATGAGAAGTCTGAAGTTGGTAGCAATCAACACAAAGCGCGGCCCCACGTGTACGTAGCCAGCCTGCCTTCAGAACACACCTTGCAGCCTGGCTGAGTGAGGATTGAATTCCCCTTGGGAAGCAATGTTGCTTTGGGAGACTTGAGACTCACTCACCTGCTTTATAGCTGTCATGCAGGATTTCACTGGGAGTTTTTCAAGCTAGGCCTGACTGATGTGTCCCACCTGCTCTAGAGGAATTGTGTGTGAGGTGCTTAAGCTGTGTTTGCAGAGGAGGTGAGCTCGGGCTGTTGGCTGCGGGCGCAGCTGCGAGGCAGAACTACCTGTGGTGCCACAGATGAGGCCAGTCCGTGATGGCATGTGAATTTGGACACAGCAGAAAGCTGCCAGGAAGCCCTCCAGAAAAAAACCCTGGCCAAATCTGTGTCTGCATTTGTTTTTTGCCTTTTTATTTGG
>VZTE01005042.1:1833484-1846491 GCA_013397775.1 Eulacestoma nigropectus | reverse complement strand
TTTTTTGTTTTTTTTTTTGGGTGGGGGGGGGGGGGGAGGGGTTGGTTTTGGGTATTTTTCATAGAAAAGAAAATCACACCATATAAATGGGAAACAAAGATGAAGCTAAAGTTTTATTTAACTCTAGAGTTAAACTAGCTGGCAGAGGAATTGTGCACCCTCCAAACAGTCTGCATTGCTTCTGCTAACAATAACATATGTGATGCTCCTGCTAATTCTGACTTGACCATGGTGTTACTCAATATGTCCTGAAGTGTAGCACTGATTGCTCAACATACAGCCTAAGCAGAGTTAACAGCCCAGTGTGACTTTCTGTTAACGTAATGTATAATGGCCAAATTTTGCCAACCGTTAATCTAATCAGTACTGTAGGACATGTTTAGCTAAGAATACTTTTTCTATGAAATAGGTTGCAGGCAATGTATTCCTGAGCAATAAACTACTGCTGTTTCTCCACTCCCATCTGAATAACACACAATAACTTTTTATTGAAAGATTTTTTTGTTACTTCAAACAGACTTTAACCCTGATATTGCTTCTTCATGAAATCTGATTTAAAAAATGTGATTTCATTTCAAGAGGTTTTTCTCTGTCCTAGCCATTTCATAGCAATTAGAAATCCTTTGCCTTAGAGCCCACATAGGAGAGACTTGGATTACTTAAACTTTCAAGTCTTTTTCATGCGTGAACCACAAATATATTAACTTTCAATGATTCACAAATTAAGCCGGTGAAAATAAAGGCAGAGAGGCTGGTAGCTTCATACTTTCTAAGAGTTTGTGAAGGTTTTGAGGGTTTTTTTATTATTATTTTAAAAAATGGAAAACAGCCAAAATCCAGAAAAAATGAGGGACACATGAAATAAAAAAACTACATAGTTCTTTTAAAGGATTCTGAATAACTAATCCATCATTAAGATTCCTTTTAATGGCTGGTGCTCCTTCTAATTGGTTAAACTACTTAAGAAACTATTTCAGTGCAATCATTAGCATAGAAAGCCTGATTGTTTATGCCTTTTGATCATTGATGGCTATCAGGGAAGAAGCTGGATTTTAATATTCTTGAGAAAAATGTGTAGAGTTCTGCCTGCCATCCATGCTTCTTGCTCGTAATACTATATGCCTAAGATCCTTAAGTTTCATAGAGATATCATCTTATTTCCTCTCATCAAATGTTTTCATAATAAATGCCCTTTTTGTACCATCCATTATCTGCTATCCAGGGAGCTCCTTGGGAATCAAATAACTTAGAAGGAAGGGGGAGAGAACATGTTCTTTTTGTAGGTTGTGGGGACTGTATGTGTTATGCTTTGGAGATAAATACTGGCTTTGGGATTTTTGATGATGTATCTCACTTTCTCTGGTTCAATGTGAATTGTTGTAGGGGCTAAAACCGTCTGCTGTCTGGATTTCATCTCTTCATATTTGACCCAGGTCAACAAGATCCACCAGAGCAGCGATAAAGGTATTTACGCAAAAAATGTATACACATTTGGCAAACCAAAGGCATGTTCTTTTGCTTTGAAAATTGAGAAGGAATCCTTACAGTTGAAGCTTTCCTACAACATTTCTATTCTTTCTAGCCTTGAGACATTGTTGCCTTACTGGGTTTTGCCTTTAGTTCTTTCAAATTGCCCAGAGGCAAGATGCATGCTGTGAAGAATGACAAATTATAAGCTGGCTGATCTGATGACATACTTTCAGCACCCAAAATAGTCCACGGCATTTGTCGTGGGCTAAACTTATTCTTAGCATCAGTGGGTGCTTGGTCCTTAGTGACACCTGGTGATAGAAATCAAAGGATGAGAAGTTGTTGTCTCCCTGAAAATGAAGGAGGCCCTGCAGAGAGACATCAACAAATTAGAGAACTGGTCAATCACCAGCCATGTGAAGTTCAACAGGGGAAAATGTCGGATTCTGCATCTGGAATGGGACAACCCTGGATGTGCAGATAGATTGGGGAATGAGATGTTGGAAAGCAGCGCCATGGAAAGGGACCTGGGGGTCCTTGTTGATGGAAAGTTGAATATGAGTCGGCAATGCCCTGGCAGCCAGGAGGACCAAGCCTGTCCTGGGGGGCATCAGGTACAGCATCACCAGCCGGGCAAGGGAGGGGATTGGTCCTGCTCTGCGCTGGGGCGGCCTCACCTTGAGTGCTGGCAGCAGTTCTAGGATCCACAATATAAAAAAAGACATTAAACTATTAGAGGGTGTCCAAAGGAGGGCAACCAAGATGCTGAAAGGCCTTGAGGGGAAGCCGTATGAAGAGCGGCTGAGGTCACTTGGTCTGTTCAGCCTGGAGAAGACTGAGGGGGAGACCTCATTGCAGTTACATCTTCCTCGTGATGGGAAGAGGAGGGGCAGGCACTGATCTCTACTTTCTCATGACCAGTGACAGGACCCAAAGGAATGGACTGAAGTTGTGTCAGGGGAGGTTTAGGTTGGATGTCAGGAAAGAGTTCCTCACCCAAACGGTGGTTGGGCGCTGAACAGGCTCCCCAGGGAAGTGGTCACAGCACCAAGCCTGGCAGAGCTCAAGAAACGTTTGGACAATGCACATGGTGTGACTCTTGGGGATGGTGCAGTGCAGGGCCAGGAATCGGACTCTGTGATCTTTGAGGGCGCCTTCCAGCTCAGCTTATGCCACGATTCTGTGAAATTCCCTAGAAACTATCATTTTACTGTCAGGGATCTGTAACTGTATCTCTTCTGGACTGAAACCAGCAAGAACTTCATACTAAAGTAATCTATTATGTGTGCACACATGAAGCTGAAATTTTGATCTAGAGAGGAACTGTACTGGTTGTACTGTGTTGCTGCTGCCTTGAGCAGTAGCTAACAGTAAAGCTGATTTTTAAAGTCTATCAAATCTAGTGTCAAAACATTCTTTGTTAGGTAGGTAGATAGGGGCATATTATGCAAATCTGCTTCAGAGTAAAGCTAGAAAGCAGTTTTTAAAACTATACTTTTTTCTGAATTCAACACTATGTTTCATGAATCATAAACTCACACTGTGCTCGTAGGTAGACTCCATTATTTTGAGCTGTCTTTCAAAATGTTGATTGGAGCACACTCACAGAAGTTGAGCTGAGTGAATAATGACACAGTGGATTATTATGATACATTTTGCTTAGGTTCATGATCTCTTCAAGAGAATTTATTTGGAGCGGGAATATTTTACACTGATGAGCAACTTCCAAGTCCTGCAATATGAGCTGTGCTGTCTAGCTGCTCTCTGCCTACGTGTGCTCCCATGCTGCTCTGGCATGCAGGCCAGAGGATGCAAATGAAACCTTTGGTTCTGGAAAGCCACATCTGCCACTCTCCCATGTCCTGCTTTCTGCTAACATGTTTGCCAGTAAAACTCAACCCTGTGAACATTCGCAGACACCAGTCATAAAAACAGGCCAAGAACAGGAACAGTTAAAGCTTAACAAAAAATGTTAATAGTCACAGAAAGTAGGTGGGTTTTGTTCCCCCCACACTTCCCTCTCAGCTGTCCTCTTAGGAGCATTTTGCTGGGAAGGAAAATAGTTATCATGACTGCTGTTACAAGTTGCTAAATGTTTGATTTAGGCAAAGCTTGAAGATTCAATTCCTTATTTTTGCTTACACAGACTCTATGATGTCTTTTGGAAAACTCTTTCCAAAAGCTCTCTGAATCATTGTAACTTAGTTGCATCAAAAAGTTCAGCTGCAGTTGCTCATTTCCAGTCATGGCCATTGCAACTTATCCTGTAAAGGAAAAGAAACCTGAGGAGGGCGGTTGTTTCAGAATGAAAGGTGTGATGTCTGCCCATTCAGCTATTTAGTCAGAGGTCTTGTTTAACACCGTCCTGCGTTACAGGAATTCTGCATTTAGCACCCTGCTTTGCTGTGTACCCCCTTGAGCATGTATTTGGAAAGCCTCTGTCAGCAATTACAGGGAGAAGAGACAGCTTCATGAGGTGAGTGGGAGGTTATCCCTAATTACAGCTGCGTTATAGCAGCATTTTATTTCAAACCCTTCTGCTCATGTGCATGATTCACTCAATATGCTACGTGGTTATCTACCTGCCTTGTGAACTTCTCTGGTGAGGAGGACATGTCTAGCTTGGGGAAATAGCTATAGTAACAATTCATATAAAGTTCTGATGTTTATCAGAACAAAAGATAATGCTTAACTTGCTGACTGCTCAGGCCTGTAATTCTGTAATGTGCAGAAAAGTAGATACACTGCCCACTTATTAGAGAGGGATTAAAGTTGAGTATCTAAAGCATTTGACAATTCTCTCTGGACTCAAATGCATCAGTTACCATTAGTATAGGAATTAAGAGGGTTTTTAATACAGGTGAGAAAAAGCTACAAATCTCTGTCACACAGAAAAAACACATTTGTGGGCCTGTAAGATTTCTTTTGACTATACCACCTGGCCTAAAAGGTTTCTTTCTCGCAGTACAAACCCTGTCTCAGAAACACCACGGGTTATCACTTATATCCAAATTCTCCCTTCAGAGTAAACTGTATGTCTCTGTGTTTCAGCACTAGAAAGCCACAGTTCTGAGTGGGATCCATAATTAACAGCTCTGCAACTAAGTCTCAAACAGTTTTCTGTGCAAGGGGACCCAAAGTGTCTTTAGGTCACTCTTGATCCCCATGCTTAATTTAAGGGCTGCTATTAATTTAGATCCAGGCCGAACATGGTTATCTTACCCTCAGCAACAAAGTTCAAACAGTTACAGCTCCCCATTACTTTACTGGGTAACCTCATACATAAATATCCTGTTTATCATTCCTCTGAAAGCCCTACGAGGAAGAAGTGGAACAGAGTTCTCCAGGGTAAACTCTGGTCTTCTACACAGTCTGAAGCACCACAGCTTCAAATGATCGAAATAACTTGCCTATTTTGTGCCCTGAGCGTAAAGAGCATATACCAGCCCATTTACTTCTAAAAAAAGCAGGCAACGCTGCAAAGGAGTTATTTGAAAGAAATGTTAATGTTCTGAAAACACAGAGAGTGTCCTTCCTATAAAGGGCTTGTCCTAAAGCAGCAGACTTGGCAGGTCTTAAAAGGCAACATGGGAATTTGATAGGTTTCTTTGTTTAATTAAAGGAAATGATTTACCTAAATTGCAACTCTCTGGTGGATAGAGCTGCAGGTATCACACAAGATTTTTATGCCTAATGGCTTTTTTCAGTAGGTGCTGAACTATATTCTGTTCTCATTTCAGTGTAGGAGTTTTTTATTTTTAAGAAACTATTAGACAGTGGTTATATTCCGTACTGTGATATTTATTTCCATTCTAAAACTTTGACTTTATCAAATTTTCATTGTCTCATAGGAATTTTCATGGTGATTTACACTGCTTGATATTTTGTAACCAGTAGCAGGCACTGGTCCCCATCTTCCTTTTGTGCTCTGAGCACCTGATAGGTGATGCCTTTTTAGCTGGCTTGGTTTTGTACTATCCTGAGCAAATACCTGATAAACATTTTATGTCACTAGATTTAACACCATCAGTGTAGCACCTGGCACTATCCTGACTAGGAAGGATCACTTTCTAGACTTAGCATACCTGGCTATTTTGCTCTCATTGTTTACTGAACCATTTTTGTAACATTGGTCTCAGAAACTTTTCTGTAACCATCAGCTCCTTTTCAGATGCTTTTGAGTGTTCCCAGTAATGAGCTGGCACAAACAGTCATGCTGTGTGAGAGAAAATCAGTCCAGAAGGTGCATTTCATAAGCTGGTATTTAAAAAAATTCTCCTTTTCCCCCCTGTCCAACTGCCTGGTCACTTCTGTTTGGCTATATCCTTGTAATCTGATGAAACTGATAGAGTAAATGTTTGCACTGAATAATTCAAACCCTTCTGAATTCCCCAGCTCTTTACTTTCCCCACAGATTTCCATGTTATTTAAAGAAATGAGTTTACCCCATGGTATTGCTTAGCAATCCAGATGCACCAATTCTGAGCTGAAAAGGTTATGTTTTAGGAGGAATGTAATTGTTGAAAGTACATAATTAATCTTTTCAGTGATCATCCTTATTTCCCTTGGGATGAAGACATTACATTTGTGCTCGTATTTTGAGTTATGTAGGAGGCTTAAAAATTATCAGGGAAAGTTTTGAGTCAGTCAGTATCAGAATCTTTTCAAATAAGTCCCAGCTAAAATTATTATCATGTTCATTGCTTTTCTGCTATAGCTTTTCTATTGAATGTAATAAGAATAGGTTGATAGTTGCATTTAAGTTTGCACTGCGTTTCCATATCTCAAAATCTGCTGTTATCTCCTTCCCCTAAAAGACACGTAGAAGAATTCCCTGCCTCCTTTTCAGTCTTTTTCCATGCTTCTAGACATGCTTTATCATCAAAACACTCCAGTTTATGTATTCAAGACATACAACACAGTACACAAATTGCTACTCATAGAATAAATTCAGGTATGCACATTGTATAATTAACTCCAAGACTTCCATATTACATATTGTACTAATTACATATAAAGACGAAAATTACATGGCCAGAGTTGCCTGTTGCTGCCTGTGCAAGTTTGCAAAGCACAGAGCCTCCTTTATCTATACCATGATTCTCCAGCTATCAGCCTGCTGAGGTTTGATGATTCAGAAACAACTTTTCCTAAGGTCAATACAGGTCACTGAAGTATCCTTGGAGATTTAAGTTGCAGCTTTCTTACATCCTGACTCAGCTAGGTTTTTGATTCTTGGTTCAGGCTCACGACCTTCCTTTGTTTTCCTGATTAGACCATGGAAGTTGCAAAATACTTAGGGAAGTATATGTGGGAGAAGCATGTTTTCCGTACAATTTTATTGCAGTCAGTGAGATTCTCAGTGCTAGGACACTTAATTAGAAGTTGGATAACAACTTTTAAACGCTCATTCGTGACACTGTAAAAAGTAATGGAGTGATATTAGGGGAACAAAGATGAAAGTATTTTCAAGAGGCTATCTTGATGAAGCTGAAAAAATAATTTACCCAACATTTCAGGTGGCAGTTGCTCGTTTCATTTTCTAACTAGGACTTAGGCAGGTTACTGTCTGGAATCTGAGTATCACAATACTTGGAGTGATACAATAAAAAACTGCAGGAACATCCAGATCAAAGTGCAAAAGCAAAACTACACCTCTGTGCATATCTCCTCAATCTTAACACTACTGAATCTAAATGTCTTGATATTATCTAAAACCACCATGCCTTTCCAAAATTAACCCCAAAGTTGGAAACATTGCAAAGGGATGAACTGCAGAAAGCTCTTGCATTGTACTGTCGTTCCAATCCTGTATTTTGCAGACTTTGAGCATCTCATCTATGTTGTACCTCATGGGGATCTTGTGCTAGAGAGGGGAGATTTAAAGCAAGGATAATTACAGGAAGTAATGTATATTTTCTTCAAAAGCATAGTGGCACTTTTGGAAGAAACTAAGCAGCATGGAAAGAGGTAATAATTTGGAGAGTCACACATAAAGGAGGCAGTGGTATTGTATTCAGCTTTGTGTTTGAGTTAAACTGCCTAGGCAATGAAATGCATGTATGTAACATGGTGTGATTCTTGGGGCTGTCCTGCGCAGGGCTGAGAGCTGGACTTCGATGATCCTTTTGGGTCCCTTCCAGCTCAGGATATTCTATGATACTATCAGTGTTTCTGTCAGTATGGACTCTCAATATAGCATGTCAAGCATGCTTAGCAGTCATCCCTGTTTTCTGGCAACAAGTTATTGGGGACTCCTTTAGAAACAGAGGATCCGGGCCCTCAACTCTATGACCACCCAGAAGAAGATAGGATTGCCTAAATTAAGTTGGAATGAATAGCAAGTAAGTGTGCTAGACTAGGGGCCTTCAATGATCCCACTCCTTTCTCGTAAGAAAAGCCAGCCTTGTTGTGTTAGCAGTATAACATCCTTCTGTGATTGAAAACACTTGTAAGGCGATGCCAGTGTGTTTCTGTTTGTATCCAAACAATAATCAAGATCTCGCACAGTGATGATTTGTTGTCAGCTATTTTTCCTGCACTAAACAAGTCTGACACTAGCAGCCCACGAGCTAATTAACTCAAGTATCTGCCATGGGAATCTATATTATGACCATCAGCAGAATATCCATGGAGCTGAAATAATCAGCCAAGTGGACTGATGTCCCAGGCAGATGAAGAGTGTCTCCTTGAGGTAGAAGAGAAGAGAGATGAATGTTGATAAACAGGATTTCTACTCTCCCACCCCATAAATTCATCTCTTAGGGTTTGTTTTTTTTTTAAACAAAACTTTGAAAGAACACTGAGCTGAATACTTTAGGTAGAATATTGGTGACTTGAACTTTAATTTCCTTTTTAATTTCTGCCTCCATTTTTCAACCTTTCTGGTTTACCTTTATCCTCTTCTTAACATGCAGAAATGGATTCTGGCACCAGTTTGCTTTTAATATATGCCCAGGTTCCTTGATGAGACAAGATTGTGGGATGCCTTGCTGTTCAACACCTTTTATTTTTCCCTTAGGGGACTGTTGGCATCAGACACTCCTGGGGCAATCAGAATAGAGAAACAGCAAAACCTTTAGGAATTCAACACTGTGGGTAAAGCGTTCCAGCATAGGCTGGAAGAGTTGAGTTGCCCAAGATGAAAAGGTAATAAGAACAAACTGAATAAACAGGACATTAGTATTTTGACACCTTGTCAAGTTGCTCATATTTCAGGGATTATTTTCTGTGTGTCTTACACTCATTGTGTTGCTAGCACTCCCACTGTATTCAAGTAGACCTATTGATTCTCAGTCCCTTTAAGAGTGGGGCCTGAGTTGTTTTCTAATCAGGGAAAAAATATTCCATTAATATCGTCTCATCACTGTAACACTGAAAGTCAACTTCCCTTTTTTTTTAAGGAAAGAGAGACACGATTCTATGCCTCATGAGCCAGGAATAGATATATATATAGCTAGGTCTATTCAGAATGTCTAGTTTAGTAGCTAAAGGCAGGTCCCAGGAGAGCTAATAGAGACATAGTTTTTTTTTTAATTTAAAGCAAATTAGATCCCTTTTGAGCAGCCAGACAAGAACTGTAGGGTCCATATCATCTAAGGAATTTAAGCATTTGGCTCACAGGGTCATATTTACACACTAAAATAAAATAGTTGTGAGCACTATTTGGTAGTGAGTCATCTTTCTCAGTTAGAAACTCTTGGATACCACAGGCCAATCAGAAAATCTTCAGAAGAGGGGGCTGTTTCTGAAAATGTCTCTCTTTGCTGAATGTCTTTTCAAAGGCAGGGGTTTCTCTCCAAAGCTGCAGTGCAATAATCTGTTCCTGCCTGTCTTTTGTGTGACAGATATTGGCACAGATTTAGAGTTCTAAAAGATATTTCTGACCTTCAAAGACAGGGGACTTAGAGGTGAATCATTCCGTTTAAACTGAATTTATTGCATAGAAAGAGAATACAAGATTCATTAACTCCCAAGATAATATAAGGAGAAGGATAAATGACTCCTCAGAACTGCAGGGAACATATAGACACCTTTGGAGCACAGGAGGTCTGAATAGCTGTGTTTAAATCAGTAACAAGCATATCCCCAATTATAATAGTCTAGAGCAAGAACTCAGGGCTTGGACCACTCCTCAGTTATTAAGGAGGGAGTCTGCACTGTCATTCAAAAGCCCCATTACATCAAACATATAAATTTGCTGTCAGCTGATCTACCTTCAGTTACAATAATGTCACTGCAGCAGCATTGATCTCAAGATCTGAGCATATTGTGCTGAAATCAGTGCTGTGCTGAGCCAGAAGGGAAGAGAGTTAGCCACCCTTTTGCCTACCCTTGAGCTCTTAAACTGCCCTGAGTTGGCTGGTGTTGGCAGCCCACAGAAATCTGGGTCAAAACTGTGTTTTGGGTTTGATCCATTACAGTCAGTCCAGTTAACCTGCAATGTAAGCCGAATGTAAATGGCTATGTGAAGTTTTGGAAAGTAGACATGAAGCTGGCTTTACCACTTACCCTCTCCAGTTTTGAAATTATTTCAGCTTTTTCAGCCAATTTCAAATGAATAAACAAAGAAGGGGAAAAAAAAACCCAAACCCAAAACAAGCCACCATAAACTTGAACTTTCTTTGTCTTGCTGTTGTTTAATTGGGATTTGACTTGATAAGTTGATTGTACATCTATGACAGTGTTAAATTACATTTATTGAGAAACAAATTTTGCAGCAATGCATACAGTTTCTCTTGCTCACTTTTGTATTGACCTATAAGATTTCACTACAGCATTCCTTTCCAGGTTGCTGCTGTGCAATCTGAGTCTTAATCATCAAATTAATTTCTGCTTCTGCCCGGCTTTCCACAGTATTTTCTTTTCTTTTTGTTTTTATTTCTCACATGTTGCTTTCATCCTGCCTTGGGTCATTTGCTATGATTCAGTTAACCCACTCTAGCAGAGTGGCAAATGAGACTGGAACTGAAGGTATGCCTGATGCTGATTCCCAGCAGCTTTTAATGTCATAACTGCAGCAGAGGACATTGTGAAAATGAAGTTAATCCTTGTAACACAGTATGTCTGTTAGCTATATGAAAAGTGATCATGAGTAAGTCTGTATCAGGTATAGATCATTAAATTAAACTCACTTCCTTTAATTTAATCCTTTATATGGACTCTGTCAGTTGCATGAATCAAACTGGAAATTACGATGTTCAATAAAACCAGGCACACTGTTATATTTTATAAATACTTTTCTTTAGAGGACAACTTCCAAAAACAACAGCAAAAAGGAATGTTGCATGCAACAGTGATTTTAGAAGGTTCCATTGCTCCTATTTGCCCTTGCTTGCTCTTTCTCTTGTACGTGCTGTAGCTACACTTTTAAAAGTTCCTAGCTGGGTTCTGCAGGTCCATACAGAAGAGAGAGGTTCAAGTTTACTAAAACTCAAGGTCACAAACTTCTCTGAAAGAGATACCACACATTTTCAGACTAGTCTGAGAGTCTACTGAAGCCTCCAAAGAGATGTTATTAGGAATTGCACACCCTAATTGCTGTGTGGACATGATGTGAGTCAGTCGTGACACATCCTGTGTGTGTTATGAAACTGCGCGAGGGTTCAGATCAGTGTGCACAACGGGGTGGTAAGTGCAGTCATGCCTTGGTGCACATCTGTGCCTGGAGACATGTTGGGAAGTGTCTTCTACCAGAAGACCCCACCAATATTTTTGCAGCTTCTCTAACAGGCTGCTGAATGATTTAGTAAAGTTTTTTTAAGATGACATAACCATTCTGCAAACAAAGTGCCACGTACTTAATAGTTTAATACTAAGGAAGGCAAGATGAGGACATGTCAGTAAAGAAGAGAGCATTTTGTTATGATTTAAAGTTTATTCCTGTCACAAAATGTATTCTGGTAGCTTGCTGAAAGCATAATTTTGTCAGATTCCACTCAGTTCCCAGGAAAAGATACCCTAAGCTATGCTGTTAACTTAACCCAGAAAGGGAGAAATAAAACCAGTTAGAGCAAGAATGAAGCAGCACGACTGTCCTCTCAACATATATGAATACTGCATTATGGTGAACCCTGGAGTTAAGAGATCAGGATCTCAGAGACAAGTGCTGACAACTTTTGTATCTCTACACTCAGTTTTCCGCAAATGCAGGACTTCAGGTAGATGATCTGGACCAATTCTTTTATTTAAAAGCAATGCAAATGCTAATTCAAGAGTTCCTATACTCTGTGCTTACAGCACATGGACAAATGGAAATGCCCTGTCTTGATAATGTGGTTGTGTGTAATGCTTGTAAGTGTCTTAATGGCTCCTGAAAAGGAGAATGCATAGTTCTCCATGTTGTCTGCTGCTTGGGGAAAATGACTGTGCTGAGCAGAAGTAGCACTGGTATGTCCCAAAGAGTGAGAGGTGTTGCAGACTCAGCACCAGTTTTGCACACAGGGAAGTCAGTGGGAATGTAGGCTGTTTAAACGTAAGAAAATCTAATTGCTGGAAATCACATGATTGCTTACAATTGCTTAGAAAAGTTCTGAAATTAAAAATTAAAAATATGTCATGTTAAGGCACTGATAGAGAACCTTGATACAAGGATGTACTTTTGGCAGAAGCATACTGTAAACAGGAAGTACATGGAAAGCCACTGCCTTAATGAGCTATCAGTCTTGGGCTTATGACAAGATGCAATCAGAGAAGGAAAAAAACAAATGGATAGGAGCTGAAACAGAGAAGGATGTGGGAAGCATGGTGCTTTTTCATGGGCATGCTGTGTGCATAATATCACAGCGAGCAAGGGGGCCCTGGGAGTCTCCTGCTTCATGTTGTGGCTTTTTTAGGCACAACTCCCACAGACTTCTGAAAGGGTTTTATCTTAAACAGAACCATGGAGGGGAAATTGGGGCTCGTCAAAAAATGACGCTCAGGTATGTACAAATGAATCAATGTGCTTCCCACTATGCTGGCTTAGTGTTGGGGGGAAAAAAAAAAAAGGCAAGCAAGCTTGGAAGAAACAAAAGCACAGCTTTTTGTAATTATAGATCTTTTTGAGTTAGCCTGAGCCCTCCCCTTTCCTTCCTTTACCTTCCGCTTCTCCTCCCAAAATAATAACACATTTTGCCAATAATTTTGGGGAAGTCTCAGTGGGCCAGATGGAATTCAAAGAGAGGGATCTAATAGAGTTTTGTTTCATTCTTTTTTTTTTTTTTTCTGATTTTTTTTCCCCCAAGCCCTGATTTCTTACTTGCAATTTCTTTGGCTTATTGCATGACATGGAGGTGGTGATGCAAAAATAGAAGTTAATGGTACCACCACTGTTTGTTTCTATTAACATTTACATGTGAAATGAAGGCATTTTGGAAGAGAACCAGACTGGCCAGTAAAACCTTTCACCCTCGTAAACTGTACATTTGGTTTGATTTTTGGCTTAGATCCCAGAACTTGTCACAAGCTTTATTATAAAGCTGTAGTTCAGCTAGAGTTTTGTTAGCTTTATTGCAACAGCTCCCCTCCTCAGAAAAAAAAAAAAAAAAAAAAAAAAA
>VZTE01005042.1:1731689-1833442 GCA_013397775.1 Eulacestoma nigropectus | reverse complement strand
GAAAAGAAAAAGCAAGCAGACCAGCAAGAAAGGCTTTTGTCCATTCTGAATCTTTTTCAAATTCTGGAGAAAATATACTAGAAAATGCAATTAGCCAGATAACTGTTCAGCATCAATCATCAGAATATAAATGAAGTTTATCTAAAATTTACAAAAAATATACATCACCTCCTTAAAATAGTCCAAGAGTGACTAATCACATAAACAATAAGGCAGTCACCAACACTCAAGCATGTTACAACTTCTGAGAAAGCACAGGCCTAGAAATGCCAAAGAGGAGTCTACAGATTGACTTGAAATGATATGGACATCTGGAGAGAAGATTTTTTTTTTACGTATGTACTTTCCCAAAGGGGTAATTTAGCTCTGCATGAGTTCACTTAGGGAATATATGAAGAAAAAAAAAAAAGAAATGAAGAAAAAGGAATGTGTTATGATGCACAATTATAAAACTATTGGTCTAATCCTGCTTTCATGCATCCTGTGCCTCTCATGCAATGAATTCCCTTGGTTCAGGACCAAGTACAAGTGAGAGCGGTATGGGATTACTGATAATGAGATTTGAGGGGAAGGTTTTATAGCATAACCATCAATAATTTTTTTAACCTCTTGCTGCAGAGTGAATGGTTATAGAGAGGATATGTAGATCTGCTCTAAAAGATCAATTCGTTTGTAGCCCGTGGTTGGAATTTAAAATGTGGCCTTGTAGCTGTGAGTCTAATTTGAGATGCAGAAGATCAAAGTTTGACTGTTGCTCCTGTCAGTCAATTCCCATGTGATCCTTGAGTAAGTAACTTATACTGCCTATATTTCAATTCCCTGTTGAAGAAATGGTAACCAGAAGATTTTATTTGATACTTGTTTAGACTAGTCTAAAAAGGCTTTGATTGGTTCTTACAGAGTAGAAATTTTTAATCTTTTAGAACTTCTTCAGTCAGGAAATGTTCATTGGCCAGAGGCCTTAATTTTGATTGGAATTTATAGAAACCAGGTTCTTAAAGTATTTGATTCCCCTAAAATGCAAACAGGCACAACTCAATTTATTTCACAATATTTTGATGCCTAATTTCAACAGGAATAATTACAACCCAGTGCAGCACCCACAATGATAGCGATTCCTTGTTTTCCCATTGGAAAACACAAGGTCACAGAATTCTGAAGTTCCTGGAGAACCTATTGAACTGAGTCCCATGTCTCCTTCAGTAGTTGTAGTAGGGCTGTCTGGAAACAAAGTATCCAGGGTGCAGGATTACTTGAAAAATCTCTCTTTTTATGCAAAATATTTAGTGTCTGGATGTGAGCAGTATTTCTGGTGGATGGAAGGACACATGTTTTCTTGTTGCCACTCTGGAAAAGCAAGCAATTTGGCTCAGCACCATTTAAATCTGGTTCCCATGCCCAGGCTGTGGCTGGTGAAGGCTGTGGGCTGCCTCGGTAATGTCTGAATCCTCCCTGTGGAGCTGTGCTGGAAGCTTCACCTGGTTGGGACCAAGTACAGGCCTGATAGAATCATTGTCATTACTGGTGAGTAAATCACTCCTAGAACTTGTCCTCCACTCCTTCCCACAGAACAAGGTCATCTTGTGATGCCTCACTGTGGGTCATGTAACAGAAAGTTTGTAGCGCATCCGTGATGTCCATCAGCAACCTATAGAATTGTGAATTTGTGTGGCAGGTGAAGATTGTACACACGTTGTTGTACACACATTAGCTTTAGGCAAGGAGGAGACTCAGCTGCGCATGAGGTGCAAAGTAGTACGTTGCTACTGGCTCGAAAGCAAAGCATGTAGCTCTCATGGGGTCCTTAGTGGACATTGATTTGCAAACTTTAATCTGATAATCAGGAATTTTAAAACTGTACTTGAAAGTTTGCTTGAATTACAAGTACAAAATGCAGGAGTAAAATTATGAAGGACTTGCATCTGTCAATAAGAGGAAATCAAAGTGCATGAGGAAATTGAGAGTCCACTGCTGCATGGCATAGCACATATTCTGTGCTGTGTTGAGAATGAGATTGTTTTAACAGTCAGCAGGAGCCAGAGACTCAATACCTCTAAAAATCTGTCTCTCTGCTTTACATTCTTATTGCTTTCTTTGAGGAGGAGGAAGGTTTGAAGGTCACAGAATTAGGCCATTTGTGTAACCAGAACCAGATGATTAATTACTTTTTTAAGGATTTTTCTTCTCTGAAAATAGTATCCCAGAAAAGCACGAGGACACACAAAGTCTGTGGTTGATATTAAATTATACTAAGAATACAAAAATATTGCACATCACAGTTCTATGGGAAGTGGCTTTTCATTGTTTAGCATAAGAGAAAGAAAGACTAACAAGTTTGGCTACACAGCTGGGGTTTGTGCTGTGTAACTTGTTTTGTAACAAACCTTTAAATATTGTACACAAGCTGAAAGAACATATATTGGAAAGACTCAGACTGAAAAAAAATCAGCACAATTAACATTCAAACCAGATTAACTGTCATTTTAGTTTAAAAAACCCTCACACTCCATTCTTTCATGCTACCCCCTACAAAAAATTTGGAACTCATCACTGGAAATATCACCTCAAAAATCTTTTTCTGCTTTCTGTTATTATAACCAAAGATATATGTACTCACTGGAGTAAAATAAAAATGAATTTAATTTTTTTTTTTAAATCAGAAACAGATCCAAAATTATGAGAACATTTTTTTATTTAGATTTCTGGTATGTTCTAGGAAAAATGCTGATTATTATCAAATGTGGAAGACTGGGTTGCAAAGCCCATTAAAACCTCTGGGAAAACTGAAAACAATTTTGGTGTGATTTGAATTAGGCTCTTTCTAGAATAGTCTCTGGACAGAGTATATGGAATGGACTGAAAAGTATCTTGTTCTGCTGCTCCAAAGGCTCTGTTTATCACGGCAAACTGACGGTTTTGAGCACTGTCAAACAATCTGTTTCCTTCTTCGCACTTTTTTGGCCCAGTTTTGTCTTGTGCTGTCCAGCTTCTACCAGTGAGTGACCAAACATTTTTTGGGTGACTGTTGTGGAATTAAGGCTCTTCCCAAGAAGTAGCACTGATGTGGCAACTGCATTTAAAGTAAGAAGAGGAGAGTCGGTTATGTGAGTCCAGACCATTGTGACGCCATTCATCCTCAGAGCTGGAGAATGGTTCTAGACATATTAACAGGCCAAAGGTTTAGCGGAAGGGAGGCCTCTGTCAACTCTTATCCAAAAATTACTTTTTTTCAATGAGGTCTCTGTATTCAGCTGGATTTACTCTGGAGCTCTGTTGTAGTTTCTCATTTCCCCTTTCAATTTCCCGTTCCCCTACCCTTGTTCAGCATGCGAGTTGATCCCAGCAGCAAATGGCAATGGAGAGAGTTAAACAATACTGCAATGGACAGAATTATATAGAGTTCGTCTTCTGCAGGTCCTCAGCTGTGTGTCTAAAATCCCATACCATGACTGTTTCCAGGAGCTGGCCACACTAATCCAGGATGAGGAAACACGAAGGGGTTGGTGCCACACCAGGCATTTGCTTTTCTGGATCTTGGATGCTGCTGGGCAGAGCACCATCCTGGCTGGGACAGGAGGTGAGCAGCAGTGCCTTGTCCTGCAGGCTGAGCTGCTCCACAACTCCCTTACAAGAAAGCAGATCCTCAGCTACTTTTCTTCTGTCTTCCTGGTGGTTTTGTCCTACCCTCCCTCAGCATCAGGAGCAGGGTGAGTCCAGTACTTTTAAAAGCCTCACTCATCATGAATGCCACTGAAGGGGCTTTTTACAAGGTAGAGTTTGACCTAAGACTTTTGATATTCTGAAAATAATCCCTTTTGCAGTGAGCAGCATTGCATTAAAAGGACAATTTTGTTCTCTCACTGGAGTGAGAGCAGAATTGGGTTTTCTGCAATTTTTCTGTCTGCTGTAGCTTTGCTATAACACAATCCCCCTGATGCTTCTGGTGATGATAAATAAATGAATTTATATGTTGTGCTCTTAAATTCTTGGTACTGAGGAAACAGAACAATAACATACTCTTGTTGATACAAGTACTGCCCTGGGAATTGACTAATTAACATAAAGCTCAGCCCTGCAGGGACATTTCCAGGTTCATTTCTTGCTGCCTCAGCAAACTACAGGGTTTGGGCTGTTAACTACTTTCAGATGCTCTTTGTCTTTCAAGAAAGAAATAAAGAACATCCACATTGCTTTAGGCAAGTTAATGAGTCTAAAGAACATTTACCTTTTTACCACATGCTTCATGGCAGATTAAAATCCTGAAGGAGCTAAGGATTATATAGCATGTACAGTCCTTTGGCAGAAAAACATGCATTCTGAACTAAAAGTGAATGGCTGAACGTGACATTTACAGTCATTGTTTTTCCAGACCTGCATATTGAGGATGTTTGATTTTACTCGAAATAACACCAAAGCAGTGGTTTTGTAGGTGCTTTGATTTCTCAGAATCTCTTAAGGTTATGACAAGCAGTTTACAGTGGCTACTGAGAAAATTGGAGAAACTTGTATAATCATTTCTGTAAAATTCAAAGGAAATCTGGCTTAATTTGCAAAGAGGAGATGTGCCTAAAATTTCGAGAAACTCATACTACTTGTCTCTTGTGTGTGATCATATCTGTTTATGTGAAGCATATACTTTTCATTCACATTCTTTTCTTTGGACGACAACGCAAAAGTTTTATATATACAAGAAAAATATGTGAGAAAAGGAAAAAATTGAATGAAATAAGAATTTTACTGGTGAAGGAAACCTCATTGTTTTTATCCATTTTCTCTAGATTGCTAGATTTGCTCTGCTCCTTGTACTGTTTGTTGTTATTATTAATCTATTATTAATGGATGTCTGCCTATTGCTGCTGTTTATGAATGAACAAGATCCCATTCTGTAGCTTACAGAAATCAGCTGTAGGAAGTAATAGTAGAAAAATTTTCTGGCAGAGGGTTGAAGACTGTTTGACGGGTCCTCAAGGGCTGCAGCTAAAAGGACTCAGAAGTTACATGTGAGTGAGGATAGATACTTTCAAAGTGTTTGGTAACAGCAGAAAAATAAGGTATGTGCAAAGTGCACATTGGAGAAAGCCAGCACCAGAGTGCATGAAGATACATGCAACACTCAGAGTTCTGTTTTGTACACGCTCTTGCTTGTTGGTGCACGAATACGCTGATTCTGTGCGGGTACTTCAGGCATGACTATCAGAAGGCTGGGTGTGCCTATCAGAACAAGTCATTAAGGTTACCCAAACAAATCTGATTCTGGTGTATAGGTTTCACAAACTTTATCCACTGGGTATGTGTGCCAGCCCTTTTTTTTTTTTTTCTTCACAAATTTCAAACATAATAGTGCAATGTTTGCTGAAAACAGACAAAACCCTGAGAAAACATGCACTGTTTCACTCTTAATCAGTTATCCTGGAAAGGTTTAATTTGGGTCACTGTGGCTTTTAAGTTTCAAAATAGCAAAGTGGATTGAAGGGAACTTTAAATCAAACAAGGAGAACTTAGAGAGATCAGGAAGGTAGGGGAAAGTGAAATCTGATATGGAGCCAGCAGATAGCTGGGGCTGTCTGGGCAGGGTGACACTTTAGAAAAGAAGAGAGACTGTGGGAGATGAGTGACCACAGGATGAGGATTCAGAGGCAGAAAGAAGATTGCTACAGTGGTATTTTAAGGACGATGAGGCACCAAGTGTCTGTCTTCGGGTGATCACAAAAACGCCAGCCTTGTGCCCCTCTAGCACTTGGAACTGCACCATGCGTCTGTGAAAGTCACTGAGGATCTTTATTTCCTCTTACAAGCATCCACACGAGCACTGGCAATTTACTACTGCCACCATCTACTATTACAACTGTTGTGCTAGCTGCAGAGATCCCTGCCATGGATTTCAGTAGTTCCAGCACTGCTGATTCTGGGAGCCAACCAATGCAAAGACGTCAAAAACATGCTAATGAAATCTTCTTGAGTTAAATGTAATTAGATACCACTCTCCTTATCAGTATAATAACTTTTGATCAGTTTAGTCTGCCTTTAGTACCCTGAAAAGCTAAAGGAAAGCTAGGCACAGGCAAGTAGGTTTTATTTAACTTCTCCCTGGAGATTCTTCCCTACACACAGTGAGCGTGGCTGTCTGTCATACAACGGCAGTACACTGAAACAGAGGGAACTGTGCATTTTGCCTTTATTTTCAGGAAGTGTCAGAAGTATTAATAGCCTAAATTTTGCTAGCTAGCTTAAATTCTCACACTGCAATCTTGTGCATCAGCATTTTTTTTTTACCACAGATGGTCATTTATGTAACATGGTTGGAAATTGTGGCTGTGTTCCACAGCAACAGGAAAATGGGATACATCTGCACTGTGTGGGGAAAAATACAAATGAAGTAGAAGCTATGCGAGCATTTAAATTACAGGGAAACAGGACTGCGATAAGCCCTGGACTACATGAGCAGGAAGAGAGTGTCAGCCTCACCCATGCCCTGAAAAAATGGTCACATTCGTGGGCTACTCTATTGTACTGAGTGGAAGTTTGTTTATGCGGGACCTTCCTTCCCTCAGGACTTCCTCTGAGAGGAAATGTCGTCACTGTTCAGTAGGGGTCAATTGTTATGCATTCAAAACTCAAACATAAAATAGTATCGCTGAATTCAACAAAGTGGAAAGGAATAAATAAGATTTGTCCATTTACATATTTAGAAACGTGCCATAGTTATTCTTGCCCACCAATACTTTCAGAGAGCTGAGAAAAACCATACAAGTCAAGTAGCTGGGATAATATTGTTTCACATGTATCCCAAACACACTACTCAATATTTGACAAATCTCACTTTTTTCAGCTCTGCTATCTGTCTGTGGCTGATGTGGGAATATGACTTAAATGGAAGAAGGCTAAAAAGACTGCAACTTTAAAACCAGAGCTGTGCTGTTATGGGAATACTCAACCAAATTGGTTCCATGTCTTGGACCAACCTGCTCTGACTCTGAGTTGCTCTGGATGAGCACTTTTCTGAGGACATATTTGCAGCTGAGGTGTCCCCAGAGTTTTACTTTTTTCATTGTGATAAAGCAGGAATATTGTTTAAGATAAAATGAGCTAATATTGGCATTGCTTTGCCTTTGTCTTTGTGTCATCAGTCAAACAAAATAATTCTGAAAGAGACTTGCGGATGGGGAACACACTGAGCTCTTGGAGTGACAGAATGACAGAGTAGCAGAGGTTGGAAGAGCTCTCTGTAGATCACCTCATCCAACCTGGGTCAGGCAGGGTCAATGAGGGCGGTTTGCCCAAGACATTGTCCACTTAGGTTTTGTCTCCAAAAGGGAGACTCTACAACCTCTCTGAGTGACCTGCTCCAGTGTTTGGTCACCTTCAGGGTAAAAAAAAGTTTTGCTCTTTTGTTTAAATGGAATTTTCTATATTTTGGTTTGTGCTTTTTCACTGTCCATATGCTTTGGTCAGGCTCATGGTAACTGTGCTGTTTTGACACCAGCCATACCAGAAAGCAGACATGGCACGCTCATGAGTGTGGCTGGTAAGCCCTGGTCTGTTCCCCACTCACAAGAGGTTGTTGCAAACTTTCCCTCTTAGGTGAGTAGACTTTGCCTGCAGACATACATTGGTTCACACTCTTATCCATTTTCCATTAGGCTGTGGCACACCTGAAAACAAAGGGATGCTGGGAACCGACCAGGATCCAGAGCAGTCTGCAGGGCACCTATTTATTTGTCCAGAGAGGCACCACAACCATGACCAGTGCTGAAGTCTCTTGACAGCTTGTCTCTTGAGGTGTCAGTGTCCACGAAGTCCTCTTCCCTGTTGCATGGTCTAGACTAAAAGTAAGTTGCTAGTCCTCTCTCACACAAATTTTCCTGAGGGTGCAGTATAACAATCAGGGGGACAAGAAAACATCATTTAGTCTTTCCAGTGGAAAACTTAAGAATTCTTCTCCAAAGGAAATACAAAAAATAGAGCATATCGCAACATTACAAACTGGTGTCAGCCTCTCTTTAAGCCAAAGCACCATAATCTAGGAGCTAATTTTGTTCTGGCTAGGGACCTGATCCAACATATTTAAACCAATTCCTCCCTCCTTCCCACCTCTCTCTGCCTCTTCCTCCCCAAGACACATTATGGAAAGAAATACCCAGATTTTCAGTGCAGGAATAAGCGGAGGGGCTTTCCTTTCGCACACGTCCGCGTAACCCTTCTGCCCAGCCGTGCCGCCTTGCTCCGGGCCGTCCCAGGCCACCAGCCCCTGCATCCCATCTGAAAGAATGTCGCCTGTGAGGCAGAAATTCCCACCATGGGAATCGCGCCTCTGTGTCGCACAACAAAGGCCACCGCATTGTGTCCCTGTTAAGCGGGTGTTAAAATGCGCATATGTTGCCAGGGCTATTGCAGGCGAGGGCCCATTTAGGAAGCGGAGGTTTTTCCCGACCGCTGGCTGCTCTGAATCCCCCATATTAGCACATTAGCGCACATGCGGCCGCCTTATCAGATTAGCTACACTTGTCACAGATTAGTTCACCCTGTGAAGGAGCCGCGAAGGTACCTTTGACCATTCATTCAAAGGAGGCAGAAAAGTTTTTTTCTTGTCTTCAACCATCAGAGTGCAAAGCAAATTAAAAGGAAAGTCTCCTTCTCTCTCTTTCTCTCTCCCCACCTCCCCCTCACTTTGGTAACAGGGTAACTAAAGGACAGGTACTACGATGGGCTACAGAGAAAGATATTAATGGACACCTAATATTCATCTAGAAAATATTTATTTAACCCCTTAAAAACATCGATGTGTTTTCTTTCCTCACCAATGTCAATAGACCTTTGAGAAATGACCTTTCTGAAGCTCAGAGTGGGTTTTAAAAATGTTTTGCTTCTCTGTCTCCCTCTTCCCCTCCTTTTTTATTACAGTTAATTTGCAGCGTGGTTCAGTGGTCTCTATTCTGCAGATTACGGGTGGGGGAGAGGAAAAGACTTGCTAATGGCTCGTTACATTATTTTTTTAACCCATCTTGCTCCTTAAAAGGTTTTGATAGCTGGTAAAACAAACAGTGACTCAAAATACCTTTGGAATGACTTGCAGTCTACACAGGCATTAAGACTGAGCCTAGAGAAGACAATGACGCCTTGGAAGTGCAGTGACAGCAGAGATTCCAACAGTCATCTCCGAATGAACTTGTGGTGAAGGAGGCCTAGGAAGCTACAAAAACATACAGCTGAAATTGCTGGTTAGCATTCACACTTTTGGCACCAAAAAAAAAAAAAAAAAAAAAAAAAAAAAAGAGTATGGGGTTCTGCAATAATATTTTTTTAAANAAAAAAAAAAAAAGTGGAAGGAAACTGTGGTGAGGAAGGAATGCAGCAATTCCTCACACCTCAGTGCTTTCTAGGGGAGGTGTTCCACATCCTTGTGCCAGGTGTAGCATTACTGTGCTCAGTTGGAGCTTGTCCACCGCTGCAGATTAGCTGTGCTGCCTGCATGTGGGAGACAGGGGACAAACCCAGGACAAACCCAATACAAAAGTGCTTTTCCAGGACTGACATTCCCTTTGTCATACACATAGGCTGTGAGAGTAGACCTTAAATCACCACCCAAGGGTCTAGTGCAGAATGTTTTATTTAGAAAGTGAAGAAGAAATCACAGACTGAATTGTGACTGGTTTTTTGGGTTTGGGTCGGTTTTGTTTTTACTTTGCAGGTAACCAAACTGCATTATCATTAGTAGAACTTTAATTGCTAGTTCTTTGTTCAACTTCTTCCACAAATACTGCACAATCAGCGATATTGTTCACTAGTCTGTTTCTCCACACAAGCTGAAACCTGGTTGGTTGCATGTGCTGTTTGTAAACAGCAGAAAGTACAATAGATCATTTTTAAGGGTGCTAGCATGTTACCAGAGGCTGGAGTTTCAGTGCTTCTGAGCAAACTGCCCGAGAGCGTATTCTGAAGTGTATGCAATCATACTCTTCTGAGACCACAAGTTTAGGGTCAAAGCTCTTCTTTTTGGTTCTGGGATCATTTTTTGACAGCTAAATCCTAGTGGTGACTCAGTTTGCAGTTCCTACTGAAATGCAACGATATTTCTCCTACAGTAATTTTTTATGTTATTGTTTTCAAATCATAGTGCCACACCAGCAAGAGAGGGCTGTGAATGATGTGGCAAAACTATCCCTTGGAATCCTATGTCAAAAAAAACTTACAGCATTGATGAGCTCTAAGTTATAAACACCTCCAATTTATGATCTAGAGAGTCACGCAACAGCAGTAACAGCAAAGCAGGGAGAAATACATGGGAGAAATCAAACAGCTGGACCCTGCTTTTGCTTCTTCTTAATTGTTGAAAATGGTCTCCATGTTAGGAAGTTACCAGAAGAGTTCATTGGGACATCTGTTTCTCCTATTGTCAGGAAGGATGATAAAACCTTACATTATTAATTTCCTCTGTTGTTTGCTGGTAAAAAGCATTAGTACTTTTATTTTTATATTTCCCCATGCACCTAGTTCAGTAGAGTAATTTCAAAATTCTATTGTGATATATAAAAAATATATATGGTGTTAACTGATTTCTTCCAGTTTTTAGTTTTTGTTTTGAAATGGTGTGATATGAAAAGGAACATTGAAAGTAGAATTCTAGTTAAAAATCTATTATTTTCCCTGTCAATCTAGGAATTATTTCTATGTTTTTGTGAAAAACAGTTTACAGTCTTCTGCTGACACCTTTCAAATGCACCTACTGAGAGTCTATCTAGTTTATGCACTGCCTTGAGCCATTAATCTGAATTTAGCAAAGCCATTTTGTTGATGATCCTTCTGGTTTTATCCCAGAGTAAGAAAAACTGCAGAGCTAAAGGCCTAAATTCACAGTAATTGCATCTCTCTCTTCCTCAAATAAGCACATAGGAGTCTGGGTATGACTCTTGTTTCCATTAGTTATTGTTACTATGCTCTCCCAAGTGTCATCTGTTTTTCACAGTGTGAGTAAAGGGTCCCAGATTGAGAGACCCTGTTGAATGTGAAAGTTCAACTTGCACACACCCCTTAATTGAGTGTTGTCTGCAACAATGTGTTTTGGTGCTGAGGATGTAAATTTGAGTATTTTCCAGAACCCTGATTCAAATCCAAGCAGTAATCTTCCATGCCCCCGAGCCAAAATTTAACCTCAGTCTATTAAATGTTTGATTTTGAATCTAAGTGATAAAACAGTCTGTCTTGCTTGCCTTGAGCAAGAGTCTAGGATCAAGACCTGTGGCATTTTATGTTTTGATTAATGAAGCTGGGTCCATGGCACTTAATTTTCTAATAACTTTGTCTTTTTTCTCTCTCACAATGTCAGGCAGCCTGGCCTGTGAGTTACCAATGCAGCCATGACATACAGCATGCAGGGTCAGAAAGCAGTAGGGAGGCAGTGCCGCTGGGGATGGAGATGGAGAGCTACTGCTAGCTGTCATCCATATGTGGTGGGAAAAGAGGAAAGCTTGGACAGCATGTTTCCTGGAAGGAGCTGAGCATCCCCAGGCCTGTCACCTACCCAATTGCTTTTGTCACCTCAAGTGGTCTGGCTCATGGGCAGAAAAAAAACTTAACGTGGCACACAGCTTTGAGCCTTCAGTTCCTCGATGCAGCTCTTAGAACAAACTTCTTGGCTTTGGTCATGTTATGACCTAGTCAAAAGCAACACAATTTTATTTGAACTATCCGTGAACTTTTAAAAACGAATGTCTATCAAAATATCAACAACACATTATTGAATTTTATGAGTAGCCCTTGTTTCAACAAACATCTCCTTACTTTAGCATGCTGGATTAAACTTAGGCTTCATCAGACATGAATAGTAAATCAATTATTTTAAAGACAGGAGAGCTGCTTTGCTTACAAGTCTTTCCCATGCTGATGAACTCCTGCAAGCTCCATGGCTGCTGACCTGGTCTAGGAGCCTTGTTCTAATTGATAATGTTGCTCATTGTGAGAACGCTGGCTACGCAAATCCCGATGCTTGGTGTGTGGATTTGCATTCCAATACTCTCTGCGCTCTGTAAGGGTGCGCAGGGCTGGCGTGCTGGCTCTTGAAGTACAATGGGAATTATGGATATGTGTCTCTGGGCCAACAATTATTTCCATGTGCTTGCTAAATGAGTGCAAGGAGAGAAGACTTTCCTCTTGTTTAGTCTCTATCGCTGTCTTTGGTGCTGTATTGCATTTTAATACAAACCTCCCCCTCAACTGCCTCACCCCAGCCCTGCTAGATATTTGCCTGGCTTTCATTAAAACACTAGTGCATGAATAGCTGTAAGTTCAGGTCTGGAGGGCATCTTTGCTGAAGCTTGAATCTTTGGTAAATAACTTTCCGCACTTTTGGAAGTGTTAAAAGTAACTAAGCACCTAATGAAAGAGTAGCTAAATAATAGTTAGTCAAACTACTCCCACTAGTCTTTTTTGCTAGCAGGAGTAAATAAATAGTAAATGTTTTTTTCAGCCATTATATATTGTTGGCAGCTCGGACTTCCTATCATACGTGTGTAAGTTCACAGGGCTACAGAATATCATGCTAGTGTATATTGCCCTGTCTAGCTATCAAAAGCAACAGGTTCAGTAGGAAGAATTAGGCTTTTCCTTCAGTCTGTGTAGGCTGCGCTACAAAAGTAACCGTATCAGAGCAACAGCTGGCTTAGCCACATAACACAGTGCTATATAGTCGGGATTTCTTGTTTTCATTTCACTTTCCTTTGTTTTAGAGACATAAAAGGAAGCCCTTGGGGGAAAAGACTTCCAAGTTTAGTGCTTGACCAAAGATGCCCGACTCTGGCATCAGCAGCTTTTATTGACTGGAGCTTTAATGTTTCTTTCTCTGAACATTGACACTGGTAGCTCTGTCCAGCCACAGAACCAGTACTGATCAGGCCCTAGTGCAGGGCAACAAGCTTTCTCACACTGCCCTTCCACCTGTTGAAGTGTCATCTGCCATGGACTATCCCTAGGGTTAATAGCTAAATCACTCTGTACAGTGATAAACATCCTAGAGTTTGCCTTTAGACTGCCCAATTAGGTGTCACTCTGTGCTGTGTGGCTTCTATTTTAGGAAATGGTTTGAGGTCACCAAACTGTTCTTCATGTGGAAGCAACAAGCATTTGCCAGTGCCAGCTCTACTGTAATTTAAAATCTGTGGCCTGTACCAGGGGCTGATGGAGTTACAGTATGGGTGGTGATGGGGATGGGTTGGATTTGTGCAAGGGCAGCTCCTCTGTCCGGTGCCAGGTGTTTCTGCTTCCTCCGCTCCTGCCGCACTGGGCTGCGCTGGCTGAGAGCAGCCCAGCTCCTGAGCCAGCTGTACCAGCCATCTCATTTCAGTGCACTGTTCCTATGGAAAAGGAACAGTGATATCCTCATCAGGCATAATAATATGTTAAGCAAGAAGAAGCTGTCTTGCAGAAAATTCACCCTGCATTTACAGAACATCTTAAAATTATTGCTGCAAATGACGCTTTTCAATTTACTATTACTGGCCCCAAATTAGACTATATTGCTCTTGCTAAAGGGGCCATTTCTGTTGCTTCAGTAATTTGATGGAGGATCACATAAAAAGATCACATAAAAGAAGAATGAAATGAAGAATACACTAGATACTTTATCCAAGGTGCCTTGATACTGCATATTGGTGATTTATGACTAAATATTTTTAAATCTTCATAGCATTGTGCAGTTCTGCAGAGTATGATACACTGCCTTCTTTCTTTTGCTCTTTATACTGACCTATAAGAACAGCTGTATGGGTTCCTGAAGCAGCAAGTCAAATATTTTGCCTGTAAGGTCACTTTTGTTATCACATATGGTGTCGTAAGGAAATTTCCAACTTAGTTTCAAAATAGCTTTGGCAGGACATACAATTCAAGCCAAGAAAGCCTCTTCCTCCTTTTCCCAGCTTCTGTCAACACCCAGTCAAGGGTCGGCAACCTAAATCCAGCTCATGTGTAGTTGGCTAGCTCATTTTTTCATTTCTCCAGGGACAAAAACAGCCTTCACCACTAAGATAATGGCCCTCCTTTCCTGCAGTGACTGAGGTCTAGAAACCCTCTTCTCAGGTGCATTGCATAACCTAGACTTTTGCCTTCTATACTTGGGTCAGACATGCACCATATATTTCAGTTAAACACTGCTCCCAACATGTCTGGCTTGTTCTTTATGTCTGGCTTGTTCTTTTGACACACTTTCTTAACAGGATTTCACTTGTCAGCTAGAAAGGTCAGAGGAAAGATAAATCTTTATTTGGATAAACTGCACTGTGTTAAATACTTACAGTGCAGCTCACCTTTTGTAATAACAAGTCTATGTTTTTCTCGGGCTATATCTAATGTGTCTTGTGATAAATATGTCCTTATAGGCTTTTTGTGGGTCTGTGCCAAAAATAGAAACAGGGATATAAGTTGTGTTCTCTGGTCCGTTTCCTGCCTTTGAAGAATCTCTGAGGACTGAAGGATCACTAATATTCAGGAACAGTAATATTCAGGACCGGTACCGGCCATTGCCCCGATGGATCTGACTAACTGCAAGTCAGTCTTCATGCAAGATGAGGCTCTTTTACCTCCCTCAACAGGCAGCTGAATTTGGATATGAGTACTGGATCTATGAGCCTCGAAGTTTCCTTGCATCTGGTCAGGCTCAAACAGCTTTCTTTGGACTTTGAAAGACTGCTTGAAGTTCTACTTTTTTTTTCTCCCTAGACTTCGGTCATGCTACTGTTTCAGGTGTTCTTACTTGGAACGACAAGCTGTTCATTGAAATTTAGGTTTTCTCTCTTCTTATACTACCAGCTGATTAATTTTACCCTGACACCTTCAATAGTGCAGCAGTTTTGTCAGATATATGAGACCGAAACCATTCATACAGGGTCTGCTTTTCATTCACAACTGCCCCATCACTTGACTAGAGGGTCATAGAGACAAATGCTAGTTCACAGAGAAAGGGAGAGTCAAAGTGATCAAGAGTTGTTCTGAATTTTTTAATTTGAATTTTACTGATATTGCAGGATAAAGAGCAAAACCCTGTTCTGTAAAAAAAGCAACTCTCTATAAAAACTGAAGTGCAGCAGCCAAACATTGGAAAAAACAGCTGAAACTGGGTACAATAGGAAGGAGGTTTAGGAAGAGAAAGGATGGAAGGTGTTGAGGAAGATAATAGGTAGTGGCAGAGTTAGTTTATAAAACGCTGTCTTTTTAAAAGGAAAGAAACAAAATCAGGGGGGAAAAAAAGAATTGTAGTGGAGGGGGTTGCTATAGTGAGAGTAATCTTACATCCTAATGTGTGAGTGTTCTCAAAAGACTGGATGTTCCAGTTCAGTGAAGCAAGATGGCCCCCTGCAGTATTTTTAGCCCCCTCACAAAGAAATTTCGCTTCATCTAGGAACAACACTGTACAAAACACTAACAGAACTGCTGTGGTTTACCATTAGTTTCACTCAAAACACGGGGTAAACATTCTTTGCATTAAAATATCAGTCAAAAATCGAAGTCCTCAGTTACCAACTTTGCTCCCACTTCTTCCGAATGTCTCCTGTGTGGTTCTGGTGTGAGATTGAAAAAAAATTGGTTTAGAGTAATATCTCTGAACCCTCAGGAAACAAAACTTCTCTCTCAAACTCATGTGGTAAAGATTGTGATAGGGTAATAGTAAAGACTGAAAAGAAAGACTTGCTGGAGTTGTAAAGCTTCATGAACGAGAAGGTAAACTTCAGAAAAATAGCACTGTGTTCTACATGCACTTAGAATAGGAATATTGATGAGTATTTTGTGCATGAGAAGCTTTTCATTTTTCCCATCCTATTGCATTTCTGTGACAGTGAGAACAGGACAGCATGCTTTTTTCAAAATAAGTTTTTATAATATTGGTATATTGGCAACACTTGGGCTCTCAGGTTTTCACATTCTTTTCACTGACACAAAAAACCACAGTAAATTCTGTGCTTGGTGACAGCACAATTCCATGCTTTAGCACTTGTACATATTGTGGAGTTGTATTAATAAATATTAATTGTGGCTGATAAAATGCAGCAAAATGCAGAACTTAGTTTATTTAGCAGTTCTGCAGGAGTATGCAGTTAGCTTCCCTCTGAAGTACATGAGACTTCTTTGACTGCCATCTGCAACTTAAAGCATCCATCCAGGCCACACATTGCAAAAGCTCGGAAAAAGAGAGGAGAACCAGATAAAAAGAGACTCAAATATTTTCTTAGCAATTAAATACAACAGTTCATAAGGTTCATGAAGTCAAATTCCTTTCTTAGTCCTGTTTCTCTCTCCCCTCCCCTGCTTTGTATACCTCCATGATTTCTATCACTATTATTTGCAAGGCTGTAACACTGTGCCCAGGGCTTGACAGAGAATGTGCCAGAAGTAAAAGTGTTAGAAGAGAAGGCTGTCTTACAATCCTTCTAATTCACACTTTAGCTGGTTCCAGCGTAACGCAGAAAATCAAAAATGGACTTGGGAAGTCTGAATGATGGTAAAATTTAGTAAAAGTTAATTTCTTTGCCTTTCAATGCTGAACTTAACACATCACTCGCAGAAACCCACCCAAGCTCTAAAGAATCAGTGTTGAGAGGTCTGTGTGGCCTTCTACAGACTGCTTTGGTGTGGGAGCTTGGATTGTTTTTGACCCTGTGACACTGAATGGCCAAGAGCTTCCATGCAAGGACAATGGTGCTGTTAGTGCCCATTACTAAAAGCCTTCTTGTTTCTTTCAACTGCTCACAGGCCTCCTAAACAATGAAAGAAATCCATACATCATTAATAAGGAGATTTAATTTAAATTCTGCTCTAAGAGAATTCTCAGATATTCCCCTCATTTTTTTTTTTAAGTCAAAATTGCTGGAGTCTGATGTAAGGCAGAACCTTAATGCAGAGAAGTGTTGGGCCTCATTTAGAAATGCCTGGAAACTAGTGGGAATTGCAGTCATAAAGCAAACTGGAAAGCAGTAGCGGCACACCAGTGAGCAGCTCCCATGGATTGAAATCTTGCTGAGCATGGGGATATGTCAACTGGTAAAAAAAAGTCTTCCCATTAAGTGATCTCTTTTGAGTAGAGGCATTTTATTATGTTTACATTTCTAATGATGGTAACTTTATTTTTATTGTGACTGCATGTATTCAGTACTTCTAACAGCCATTTGTCACTCAAAATGGCCTAATTTTCATTAGAAAAGGGAATTGCTAAATTCCAGCAGAAGTTGATGTGAAAGAAAATGGAACAGGATAGCCCATATTCACTTTTGTAGTGAAAAGTTGTTAATATACACATCAATAATTTTGCTTTTAATCATGAACACTCTACACAATTAAAAATCAGTCAGTACAAAATTATCAAGGCTATTTATCACATGAAAATAATGTGAGTTGACTTTGCCTCAGCTCTATCTGTACTGTCAGAGGAACCTATCACATGAAGAATGAATCCTGACTAGGGATTTCAGAAGGTTTTATTCTGCTGTCATTTTGGATTTGGAATAATTTTTCATTTTGGTATTTTTAGGAATGTATATAACAACACAAGATTTCACAGAAACTTCTAAGTTGGACTATATTGCTTGAGAAATTGGTTTATATTGCTAAAATCAATCCATCTGCCAGAGTAAGGCCAGAAATTACTAATGATGCCTTTGTTGTATATATGTAACATCTTTAAATGTTTAAAGCAGATTCTGGTGCATATGTAATCCAGAATGAGCCAGCAAAGTAATGACTAGGTGGAGAACAATGGTTGTATCGTGCTCATTCCTCACAGATTTCAATAATCATGCTCAGTTTCTCATTGAGTGTGTTTTGGTTACCTATCAGATTATTTACCTCTCTTTCCACATATGTATCTACCTATGCACACACACACAAATATATATAAATATATTTAGAGAGAGAAAATTTGGAAAAAAAATTCTTCTGCTTATGCCATTAAATTTAATTGAATGTTTTGGAATTGTTATTATTCTGTAGTTAAGCTACAGTACCTCAGAGCAGAATTTGTATTTTGGCAGATAGCAATTTTGTTAAGTAAACCAGATTCTCAGTCTAAATGCAGTCCTTGTACAGCTCATGCAACGCTCTTTTTAAGTTAGGTCAATCAAACGAAGTTGTAAAAATGTTACAGATATAAATATAGATACAGTTATTAATAAATAAATTGATAGATGATGAAAATAAGAAGAAAAATTTAAATACATTACAAGTAGCTCCACAAGTCTGCTCTCTCTGTGTTATGGTTTCTAAAGAAGGTAGCTGCAAAAAAAATTTTGAGACTTCTCTAAGACATAGTCAATGATTCTTTTATCCCAGGCCCCTTTATCTCTGCAAAATTGAGCAGGGTCTTATCAAAGAGGTTATAGTCACTTTAAAGATTCTTGAATTCTTTTGCAGGTGCTCCTAACATGACACAACCTCGGGCATTCGTGGAAACTTCTGTTTTGAGGGGATTCTGGACGTCGTCTCTACGTCAGGTTTTCAGACTGTACCTAGTAAGTACATGATTGCTTTACAGAGCAGCGAAACATGATTTCTTTCCCACAAGTGTTTAGGCAGCTATACCAAACATCAGTTTAAAACAGGAAATTAAAGATTGTTTTTTTGGGTTTTTAATTTGTTTTGAAAATTTAGGATAGGAAAAAGTATATATGCTCCTGAGGATGAAATGGTTCCTTAGAATTTGGGTATGTTGACATTACCATTTCTGTGCTTTTAAGGACTCCCTTGCTTGTCGCCAGCTACCATGTGCGGGTTCACATCAGAGATACCACAAACTGGATTCTTTTAGGATGTTATTAAGCCAGAAGATGCAAATATAATACACTCCAAGCCACCAACTGGCAAATCAATTCACACTTGAATATTCCTTTGAATGCGTAAATAAGTTCACGTTGAGCATGTACAAGTCCTTTCTATGTTTGTTTTTAAAAATATTTGAGCAACTGTGCCTCATTAGCTAGAACAGTACCAGAGTCTCCATCACAAACTCACTTGAATGAATATGCATGAAATCACCATTAGTTTTGCATTTAGAGTAATTATTCTGCACACATATTTAACCAGAAAATGGACAGCAAAGAAACCTCTCATCTCATTTCCTTGAGCTCAAGTGAGAAAGGTATTTCAGGCCTGATTTTCTGCTGCTTTGCATCTTCTATGTTTCTGCAAAATGAGTGTGAAACATTATCCATTCTGTTTTGAAAACATTTCACAACAATGAACAATGCTGTTTCAGTAAGTAGTTATGTTATTCATCTGTCTGTATCTAATTCTTGCTTATGCTTAGAATGTAAACTTTTGAGAACAGGGACATACCATACTGGTACCATGCCGTGCAGAAGGGGATCTTGTTCAGCTCTCGCAGTATTACAGAGTAGTTTTGCAGTGCTCAAGATGTGAGAGATTCAGTCACCTCACATTTAGAATATCGTGCATTATAGAGGATATACGTAATCAACCTGTATGTTCATATAAGAGTCAAGAGAATTCTGTTAGTTGAACAAAGGTCAATCAGAGATCTTAATTCCATGAGCAGAAAGAAAGGCAAAATTTACTGAATAAGCCAGGAGTTGGGAATTATTACCTAGGCTTTTGTAAATACATATAAGGCGACTTTATGATCATGTCATAGTATGACTAAAAATGGAGATTTTAGTATGGGAAACATTATTTTCTGCTCTGTCCCTTCCTCCTCTCCTTCTCCAGCCCCACTCCTTTGTTCTTTGCCATTCAGTGTTTTGGTTCAAGTTAATTAAAGATTCCTGTTGCAGCCTCCTGGAGTGAAATTCTGGCAGTATGCCCAGCACTGCTATAGCCGTATGTAAGCAGCCCCTCCAGTGAGCTCTATAATGTCTGTAAGAAACTATACAAAGAGGAAGAAAGAAACTGAATCCAGATGGAATGGGAAATCAGATATTTCTTCCATTTGTGTTGAAATCTGTGAAGACTGCCCCATAGGTTGAAAGAGAAGACAATTCACATACTCTGCAATCTCAGGGAAAAGCATGTTTTCTCCCCCACCCCTCCACCCACCATTGAAGAGGAATCTGTGAGAAAGCTTACAGTGAGATTGCAAACACAGTAATGCAAAACATGTTTTCCCAACTCTGCTTTACCCTGCTAGCTATAGAAAGGTGTAGGATAGACCTGTCAGGGGAACACAAAAAACAAAACAAAGGAATCAAAAGAGTGACTCAGGCAGACAAAGACTCTTCCTAATGACAGGGTTATGAGAGAACTTGATATCCAAACCAACATTTTGACACACAATTCATAGTGAAAAGAGGACTTAAGGCATTTTAAATGTCCAACAGGAGAATAAACATGTCTAACACACTGAGCAATAACCACATCCTGAACTGTTTGTTGTCAAAAGGCACATTAAAAAGATTACAAAAATGTATAGTACATAGTCATTTCTTTGATCTCACATGCATAACAAAAATCAGAAATATCCCTGGAGGAGAACAGATATTGGCGTATTTTGTGTTTGTGAATCGTTGTGAACTTCAGTGCTTTGTTCTTAAAACATAGCACTACACTTGGTTGGTAGTTACTGAATTACTGAATTAACGACAGTATCACTAGAAATCAAAAGTGTGGATATTTGCAAGTTTGTTTTATATATAAATTGCAGTTTGCTTCATGGCAGATTCATGTTCACCAGGGATATTCTGGAATTTGGTGGAGGAAAGGAATAAATATTGGATCTATCCGCAAGTATTGCAAGGTTTCTCTTTTCATTTTATTTTACTATCAACAAAATTAATTTGTTGCTCTCTGATTGCCTGTTTAGTTTTTCAGTGCTTTTGTTGCTCACGGGTGAGAGGTCTTACATGAAGATTAAACTTCGCTCAGGGCCATTATGGGAAAGAAGTGTTAACAGTTGATTTCTATGTCAAATGCTTAATTTTTAATTTTAAAATATCTGGGCAGATTGATTTCTTGGCAGAGAGAACAACCTGTTGCAACTCAAGAGACACCCATTTGAGGTGCAGACTTTGGGCAGAGGTTATGATTCAAGGTTTTAGCTGACAGTTTAGAGCAATACTTCAGGTGAAATGAACCTGATAATTGCAGTGCAGATTTCCCCAAATAGCAGTTTGACTGAAATAGCTCTGGTTCCCTGTGACTAATTGGATGTTTTGTTACCACTTTTTTTTTTCCTTAAGAAACAAAAATGGTCCAAGACGCTGTCCAGGTGAAAGGGGTAAGAGATGTATGCTGATATGTGTGTTTCTTGCCCTTTCAAACCTCTGAAGCCAGGCTGGGGTCAAATTACTCAAGCAGAACAGCTCTGTTGACAAACATGTGGTCTTCAAAAAACAATCCCAGTATGAGAAGTGCTGCTAATTTAAAATAACAGAGGGGAAGGGAGAAAAAAAAGTAAAAAGGAAAAAAAAAATAGAGGGAAAACCATCACCAGTCGACACAAAATCCAACCCAACTGCCACCTTCCCTGCTAGCCTCCCTTTGTGAGCCTGCCTTCCCCACCGCGTGAATCAGCTATGGTTGGGGTTAAATGGGTAGCTTTTGTCTCCTCACAATGGCCGAGAGTGACAGGTTGAGCTAAATGATTTACTGGTGGAGATGATTTGAAGGACAGAGCCAGGCAGCCTTGGGAACACACGCACAAGAAAAGGACAGTAGCAAATCAGCCTCTCCTCCCCCTCCCGCTTTCATGGTTTTGACTGAAAGATCACAGAGTGAGACTCTGACAGACACAAGGACCATTGAGGAGCTATTTTTATTACTTAACCATGGCAGCCTTGCTTTGCTGAGAACAGACCTGAGGTTAATTAACCTTACTTTTTTCTTTTTTTTCTCTCTCTCTTTTTTTTTTTTTTTTTTAAAGTTGTTTTTCCTACTGGGGATGTGAGCCTGTAGGTTGGCAGCGTCACATGCCATGGGCAAAGGGAAAGTCTCTGTGTGAGACTTGAGCACAAGAAAGCTCAACAAACTCGTCCCTAGCCAAAACAAAGCTTTCCACAGAGCAAGGCAATGCAGCGGGGCTGCAGCAGAGGCAGCTGCTTGGAGCGGAGCTGTACCAGCTGTTGTCAATTGGAATGTGCTAGAAGCAGAGTTCCCCCACCCCACTATGCTACTCTGGTGGTGGTGGTACCCAGTGCTAATATGGATCCCAGATTGTTTCCTGAACATTGTTTGATCTGGCCGTGTGGGCAGGAATGAACTCGTTTGTCAGGATGCGGGACGTACCCAAGTGCCGGCGTGCTGCGTTTGCCCGTCTTCCCCAGGCACAGGCCAGGCACGCAGGGACACAACGGCGAGCTGGCCATGGGCCTCAGCTCTGACTCAGGGCAAGGCAGCGCCAGGACTCTTTTCTGCCTGAGATGTGGGGAGTGGGGTGTTGGAGGAACACGGCTGAGGCAGGGAAGGGGCACAGCACAGGGCAGCTGGGAAGCCCAGTTGGCCACCATGCAACTCACCACCTATCTAGGGCACCTGAGGATCCTGCACATGGCTGACTGGCCCAGCAACCCCAAATACCATCACCAGGGAGCTCACCCTGCTCCATGCACCCAGGACTCTGCTGGCTCAGCAGAACTTGCCATCCAAGGCAGCAGGCAGAACGTGGACCTGGCCTGTAAAGGGGAGCAGAGATGGGAGCCCTCCAGCCTCCCTGTTAGTGTGTGTGATGCTTCCTTCAGCCGTTTCCCTCTGAGAATTTGAGAGGAAAATGGTAAAACTTTTCTTAATAAGAAAATGAACTTTTCAGACAGTTGCTGTGAATTAGTCTGAAAAAACCCAGAGGGTAGTCCATAGAAGACGGGAAGGTTGGGTTTATGGTAAATCAGAACTCATAAGAGCTGTATTACTCGAAAGAGGCAATGCTCTCTTTCTGTTCCATATTTCATTTGGTCTATGATTTGTGGGCTATTCCTCAAGCTCAGTGGAATAATACATCCTGTTGCAGGTTATAACCTACAATTGTCATGTCACAATTTGGTTCTGAGAAATTTTACTAGTGCCTACCACCTAATGGCATCCCAAACCCTGTGAATCACATCTTGTGAATGTGCATCAAAGCTTTGTTACAATGTGTTCAGCTAACTCAAAAAAGAAAAAAGACACTCAGCAGATATCTCAGATATCTTAACTAATTAGGGAAGAAGTTTGAACAGTAAGACCTACTGTGTACAATAACATGTAGCTTTTTTGCTGGCTAGCTTCAAACTGTGTTCTCATTTTCATAATAATTTTAATGAAAACTTGTAGTTATTCAAAAGAAACAATATGAATATGAGAGCATGATGGCAAAACAACATTTCATATCAACAAGCTTGTAAGATATGATTTAGTAGAAAAATGAAAGGATCTATAAAATGGGAATTTTGGAGAACAGAAGTGCTTGGTGCTAGTTAATCTGTGTACTGTAGAGCTGCAGTATGGTGGACTTGCACCGTGCTGTCACATGGTGTAGTTCTAATGGCCTCTTGAATGCTCAGTTGCAAATAAGCTCTTCTGTTTTAAAATAAAAAGAGCAAAACAAACTAAATATAAAAATATAAGAAGGAACTATGATATTTTTTATTTATTCTGTGAAACAGAGCAGTGTTTGCTAAAGATTAAAAAACTCTAAAAAAAGCTTACCCGACAGGCTTCCAAATACGGATTTGCCACTGTAGGGAAGGTGCAAATAGAAGAAGGAAACTTTCTCTTCCATATACTTCCAGCCATTATCACTGTCACTGTCCCAGTGTGCATGAGAAGTGTTGGGATTGCTTCCTTCCTGAAATCCCAGAAGAGTAAGTGCACTTTAGTACATGCTGAGTATTACAAGGAATAGGTTTCATAAGCGTTACTCTTGTCTGGCTCTGTACTAACAGATCTTGCCATTATCATTTGCTTCTGTTTCTATCCAGGATGATTTTCTGATTATTCTCCAAGCCCTTCTCTCTCTCAACTTCTGCCTCCACACCTAAAGCCCCAGTAATGCTGCTATAAACATCATCATCCCCAGAACTGTGTATACAGTACTCTTGTAGGACAGGGCTACCATCCTTTGTATGTTGAGCCCTGCTTTAAGAAGTGCCTCCCATAAGTGGTGAAGTTTATAGAGTGCTTTAAAAAATAAAGTTTTTAAAAAAAGTTTTATACAAAAAACACCTTATATATTGCACAGGATGGAAGAAGCTTGAGAATGACCCTTCTAAACCCAGGACTGCACAATAACAGTGATGTTTGCTCGAAGTTAAGTGTCATTTACATTTGGTTCTCACCTTACCCTCTAGTGTGCATGAAATTAGCATAAAATTCCTACTTTTTAAGCCTTTGCTAGGGCTGATATGTCCTGTCCCTTCTTGTTCTGTGATTTTTCTCCTTACTCTCACTTTTCTTTGTTTCCTGCCTGGTTCTCTTTCACCTGCCTTTTCTCTGACTCCTTTACATTTCCTTGTCTCATAATCCTCCTGAGCCACTCCAGCTGTAATAGTGTTTGGAATCTACAAGGTTTGAGATATTTGTCTTTGAGGGGAAAACTATATAAGGGTGGGAAAGGATGCAGGGCCTCCATTTCATTCCTTATTGTCGCGCTCTGCCAGTAGCATTAGAATTCTGCTGCCTCTCTCCTGTTTGTCTGTGTCTGATGGGTGCCTTGGCTAACCCAACATGAGTGCCTATATCATCTGCTGGTTAAAAAAAGCATGGAATAGGACAGTGTTGAGTCACCCAAATGGGGAGCAAAATGGAGTCCCCACAGTCAGGGGGCCAGAGGGCAGCATGGGCTGCATGGTCTCTGTACTGCAGCTACCCCCAAAGAGCTGGGCAACAGAGTTCCCTCCAGCCACTTGGCACTCTCCAGTGGCATTGGGTGGCCTCAGATGCTGACATGGGATATGTGGGTTGGTCTGTTCATTCCAGCAGGGCACAACCCTGGAGGACTGCTTGGAGCCAGCACTTAGCTCTCGGGGAACACCAGCCACTTAGTTTCTTCCCATGCTCAACAATTAATTCCTTCTAGCAGACCTTTCAAAAGCCTTTCTTTACATTACAATTCTTTCATTGCTTTGTAAGAGCTTACGTCACATCACAAGACCAAAAAGCACAGTGCAGCTTAGTGTAACTCGACCCTGATCTGGCATTTCTTTGTGATGTGTCATGCCAGAAATGTAAAGAAAACAACATTGTCCTTTCCCTATTCGTTTGGGCAGCAGTGGCCACTACAGGTTGCCTTTACCTTCTGCCTGGAAGATATACGTAGTTTGTAAGACTAACAAGGATTCTGTACTGTAAGTAGGAGAAATCATGTTTATGGAGCTTTACATGCATTTTGGAGAGCTGCACGTGAGCTTAACAGCAAGTGGTCTCTGAGTAAGTGCTGTTAGATGGTTACAGAGAAGCTGGCAAGCAAAGCCAGCGCTTGCAATTCCTGTGACTTGAGAGCAAAATGGATGAGGGATAATATGATAATGTACTGTTTTGTAATGTCGGTACATTTTATTTCTGGGCCTATTTAATTTCAACTCCTTTTAAATAAGCATTTTCCAAAATGGATTTGAGAGCTAGAAAAAGCTGAAATTACCCTTAAAAATCAGATGAGTAAGAAATTCTAGAGCACCCTAGGCTCTGTAATAAAGTTCCTCCTTGTACTGAGCCTAAGCAAGAGCTGGCAAACAGGACCTGTTACAGCCTAGACCCAGGCCTGATCACATTAAAAGGAATTATATCTGTCTTATTTTTTTCATATGTGTGCAGGAAATTATACTCCTGACTCCCACTGCACAGTGTGCTGGCCTGTTGCTTACTGTGAGGAGTCTGCCTTTTATGCCCTCAGAGCTACAGCCTATTTGCATTGAAATATCACACCCTCAAGAGCCTTGCTGCTCCCCCTGCAAGGATGAAGTGTATCTTGTTTTTAAAAGAAGACACATAACTTAATCACCTTGGGGATGATGAACATGCAGCCCTGATTGAGAAGGCATATGTGATAGTAGGAATTGAGGATAGTCTGCAGATAGAGGATTCTAGGGGGGCCTCAACTGCTCAGCCTCCAGTCCTGCTATGAACCTACTGAGTGACCTTGAGCAACTCTCCATTGCTGAAGCTCCATTTTCGCTTTGATTTTTTTATTTGTTTAAGCCTTTCTCTAGCACCTTGTGATATGAGTCCTGATCTCATCTTGGTTGTTAGATACTGCTACAGTTTGAAAGGTTCACAAAAGTGGCGATTGTTCTGAGTTTCCATACTTCTCTGCAGGGATGAAATATTCCCATACTGTGTAGGGTTAGCAGTTCTCCAGACAAAGTACTTTTGCAAAAGAGATTATGCTCTCTGTCACAGTCTTGTCTTCACATCCATACTTTCTCACTAAGTTCAGGTGAATCAAAGTACCTGAGTCAGACCCCAGCTTACAATGGAATTATTAATTGAAATGTCTTGCTTCCACTGATAATTTGTTTTTCTCTGTGGTAAAAAAGATGAGACCTTTGTGAGTATGATATATTGCAAGAAGCATTTGAATGAATAGGCTGTTATAATTTTGGATCTGGTGTCTAACTAAAACTGGGTGCTTTAGTTTGTGGGTCTCTTTTCTAGAAAAAGGGACCACCCCCACCAAAAAAAACCACCATAGAGCCACCCCCAATCATACATATATATATATATACACACACACACATATATATATATAAAATTCTAGAAAATAAAAAAAATCCAAAAGCATCTGCAAGATTACTTGTGAGTCCACAGTATATAAATAAGAGATACTTTTAATTTAATTTACAGTATTTCAATTTTATTTCATTTATTTAAGAATGTTTTCCTCAAATTTTTGCTTAAATTAATGCCATTAAGTGTAAGAGCCATCTCATATATTTGAAATGTCTTCCTCTGTAGGCAAGGTTATGTAGGTCTGGCTTTTAGGCACCTTGTGGCTAAAGTTATTTAAAGTTATAAATAGAATGTTCACTGGACATATTAGAGATCAACTTTAACAAGAGATGAGTGGTACCCCAGAAGTGCTATTTCTGTCAGTTCACTGTAAAGGCAGAATATGTGGTTAATCCAGATTTAGACAGTAACATTGAGGATGGCTCTGCTTGATCAGCTGCATTGATCAAAATACTTGTACAGGAACTTCAGAAAATAAATGCCAAGAAATATGTGCAAAGTTAAATAGGGGTTTGGTTCGAAAGCCTGTTAGTTTCTAGTCACCCTCTATTATCACTGAAAATATCCATCCTCCTTAAGTCTGCGAAAGCAGAAATGTAGATTTGTTAATGTTATTCTCTACCTGATTTCTACTTGTGGGCTTTTGTCTCCCTTATGCATGGAGCCCTGTTCCCGCTTAACTCTCTTGTGAGCATGTGTGTGAGTGCACATGTACATATGCGTGTGTGTGTAGGGGCAGTATCGCCTCAAAACCTCCTCAGCACTGGGGACAGAATTGATTTCTTATGCTCCGTGGATGGGGCAGCAAGAAGGGTGAGGTCAGGCCAGAACAGGAGGGGATCTGGTGACAAGCAAGAGGGGAAAGGGGTTCATTTTCTGTTCTCAGGTGTAAGTAAAGGTGCAGCATCATGGCCTCTGTGCCAGCAATAGCCCTTCGACCTCTCTCTCTGGGGCTGGAGGCAGCCTGCTGGATGTGCATGTGCCTGGCCATACAGGTATTTATGGCCTCTCTGTTACCCTTGGGATAAGTAAGGACATGATACCTTTTTTTCTTTTTATATTGAATGATTTTGACATTCAGTTTTTTCTGTATCAGAAGATTTAATATTAAAAATCAGGCTGTTCACTGAGATGCATGTGCTGATGACCATAAACACACATGTCTAATTGTAACAAGGAGAGCTGTACTGGCTGTATACTCAGGGTTATCTGGTCATTAGAGACTCCTAACTTGCCCTTTTTGACTGCAGAATTCTCAGATCTCCCAGACTGCCTGCAGTGGAATCTACTGGAAAGTAGCCATCATTTACATTATTCTGGCTTTCAGTTTTCAAGCTGTAATGAAATCCTTTCTGAATGACTGTTCTATAAAGCTCTATGATCTATTCTATGCATATTACCAGAGGAAATTTTTTGAAAACTGCACTGCCAACCATGACAATCCATCTTGAGTTACATCAAGGGTATCAGCAGCATATGAACGTGCACTTTTCAGTTAACATTACTAGTACTAATATGTAAACAAACAGTAGGTTGCATTATTCTTAATGGGTTTAGAATATCTTCCAATTATTAAATATAGGGCAGAAGGCTATTTACAATTATTCAACGGTAACTTTTTAGGAAACCTGCCCTCCAGTTAGAAGTAAAATGCTTTTTCTGTGTTTTTTAAGTGTTAAATAATGAGGACAACAACAGTAGGCTGAAGAACTCCAGGCTGTGCCCTTCCCTGCACAGATTGAACTCTCCCTGTATTTATCTGAAGCAGATGTTCCAGGCAGGATACGTGTTGCAGCCAGAGGTGAGGAGGGAGGTGTACAGGACTTGAATACATTTCACTACAGCTCCCACATCCTGTTTACACATAGCGGCTGGCCTAAGAACAACACAGGGAATAAAAAAAAGGAAGGTGGAGGGGGGTGTGATAGGAAGGCCTGGTTGATGGGAGTCGTGATATCAACACTTCTGCTGAGTATGCATATCAAGGGTGCTGGAGATTTGTGGTTCTCTTTGCATCGGCCTTTGCCAGCAACTTTTTCTCCACTACTTTGGCAGGCATTGATAGACATGATGTCTTCAGTCACAGGGGAGAGGAAAGGAAGAGAGGGAGCAGTTAGATGAAAAAAAAAAAAAAAGGCAGTTCACCTGCAGAGAAATGATACTTTCTGTCATATTCAGAAATGCTGCCCAGACTCTAGAAAAAACACAGCTGGAATTCACTGAACCGACTTTTCTGTCTCATTAAAATCTTGGACTGATTTTTAATAGTAGAAAGGCACTTACTGAATCACTGGTGGGCAATGAGAAATATTAAGAAAGCTAAGCCCCATTTGAGCAGTCAGTCTGCTGAAGGATGGATTTTTTCAGGCTGGATACTTACTGACAGTTTGGTTTCTACACACACAGAGCAGTGAAGGGCCCACTTTTCTGTGCACTGAACATTCACTTTCATTTTATGTTTCCCTTTCAACTCACTGCACCTATTCCAAATCATCCACACAAATTCCTGTCTAATGCTAGGGAGAGAAGGAAGAGGCGTACATATACTCTGTTTATTTTTTTTTCTGTTTTTTTTTTTTTGAGTATTGCTTAAACTAGATCACTAAGGGGCCAGCTTTTCATAGTCAAAGAGTCATAAAGCTGCTAATGGAAAAAATGGAAGAAGCAGTTTTTCTAGGTTGTTTTCCACAAGGTTCATAATATGGTCTGGGAGCACTATGTATCTGTTAGGTGTCCCTGTAATATTATATTCTGCAGAGACTGGCTACTAACTTTACATCTACATGGTCCTGCACACATACAGACAAGGTATTTTGAAGGGCATGTACCCTCCTGTGCTTAAATGGTATAAATTTAAACATTAAACATCACAGATCATCTGATGTTTCATCAGTGAATATAAAACAACATATTGCAAGGCAACATAAAAGAAGCTCAACATTTATAAAAATATGAAAATCTATATTTTAATGAGTTATTATAATCTATTTATCTTCTACTCATTAGAATGTTTAATACTAAAACCACAGTATAAAAGTTTCTGTTCTTTCAGTCAAGAACATATTAACTTCTTTACTAGTGCCTTTTTATTTTTTTAAGAAAGGAACCATCTTAGCACTCAGGACTCCTCATTTTTATGCATGATGTTCCAGTAGGAGACAGAAAATTTTAAAGTATTTGCTAAGATAAGATACATTTCCCCAGATGCCTTGCTTTTCTTTACCCTATTATAATTGGATTATTTTGTTATCCAAGAAAATACCATGGTATTAGGTTTTGATTTTCTTATTTCAAATCATCTAAAACATCATAAATTTGGGATCAAATTGGAAAACAGAAAGAAAATTTAAATTCTGTTTGTTTTCAAGCCTCTTCTCTAAGCTTCAATCTATTTAGCACTTGAAACTCAATCTTCAGATAAGGAACACCAGTCAATCTCTTTGTTGTTTCCCATTTGTTTTTGTATAAGACAGCCTATCAAGTTCCTTTTTCTATGAAATGTCTATAACAAAAAAAGATGAATTAAGATCTTACTGTATTATTACTCGTAATCCCAGCTCACATTTACATAGCTTTGTAATTGCAATGTTTGTTAAAAGCTTTTCAAGCTGCATATGGAAAAGGTACTACATCCGTGCTAAAAAGCATCCATCTTAGGGTCAGGCAGAGGCTGCATGAAAAGTGTTTAATTTTGTGTTGCAAAAAGGGTTAGAATTGGGTGAAGCACTGTAACTGGAAATATAGACAGACACTGTTTGAGGAAGAAGGCTATTTTATCTTTCTCAATGTTTTCCATTTCCCTATCTTTTTTACTATTTCATTAGAGAATCCAGTCTTTTGCACCAGTTTTGTGATGATGTCTTCTACCTTCTGGCATAAAACTTGTTGTCAAAGTAAATGAAAACTAAAAAGTCTTCAAGGAAAAAATGTTACTGGGGTTAATGGTAGACAAACAGCAACATACCATTCTCTGACTTAAGCCTTTGGCCTTCAGTCCAAGCATGTGCTTTGCAGCCTTGTGGGTTACTATTGCCCCTTGGAAATATTCTCAGGATGGTGCCTACAGCACCATCACTATGTCTTGTGAATGACAGCATAATATCAAAGATGTGTAGCAAATAGAGAATGAAAATTGTATTAATGGTATAATGCTATGAGACCTTTGTAGTAGAAAAGACATCAGGAGATAAAAAAGCACTGGGGGACAGCACGTGTCAGCTCCACGTAATAACACAGGTCTGAGTTTTAAACCAGACTCCACCTCTATTCATCTTTTGCTGGTATTTCCAAACAGGGTAGAGGTCATTTAAGACAACATAGTCAGAGATATGAGAGATAGCACTCTACGAGTAAGAAAAGAAACTCAGCAACTCAGCACGGATATTGGATATGGGCATTTTCTAATTGTTTCCAGCAACTGAATATCCAAAACAATACTGCTTATTTGGAATAAAATAATGAATCAAAACAAGAGCAGAATATAACATGTGTGGTCTGCATACAGGAATTATTTCTGTATAATTTACTGATGATAAATAGAGAAGATGATGATGGCAAGATACTAATATTTCTTGCTTTCTCCTGCTTCTGCATTGCATGTCCAGAGGTTTTAGTTTGCAAAGTAGAAGTGGAAAGAATTTTAGAATTTTCTTCTAACAATTGCTGTTACCATTTTTATCCTTATCTATTTATACTTTAATCATGCACAGTGGTCAGGAGTGGTACCTGACTGTGCTGACAGTTTTATGATATATGAGATGACACACTTTTTGTTCCAAGAACCCTGTTGTCCCGTGGTTGGAATAGGCACTGAAAAGTTTCAATAATCACTCTGTCTTTTTAATTTTGTGAAAGATTTTTGATCCTCAGTAAACTCTGTTTTGTTTTGAATGATAGTAAAGGACCTTAATAGTCATATATATATGAGGATATATTTTTAATTTGTGTATTAATTATCTTGCTTCACCTTAACATTGTCTAAACAGTTTCCTGACCTGTTGGACTGAGTGCAGAAGAGGGCCAAGAAGATGGCCAGAGGCGTGGAGCACCTCTCCTATGAAGACAGGCTGAGAGAGCTGGGGTTGTTCAGCATGGAGAAGAGAAGGCTCCAGGGAGATCTTAGAGCACCTTCCAGTACCAAAAGGGGTTCAGCTCCATAAAGGCAGAGGGGCTTTTCACAAGGGCATCAAGTGATAGGACAAGAGGTAATGGCTTCAAACTGAAAGAGAGTAGATTGACACTAGGAACAAATTCTTTACTGTGAGGGTGGTGGGTCACTGGAACAGGCTGCCCAGAGAAGCTGTGAATGCACCATCCCTGGAAATGTTCAAGGCCAGGTTGGATGAGGCCTTGTGCAAAATGCTCTTGTGAAGGTGTCCTTGCCCATGGAAGGGGGGTTTGAATGAGGTGATCTGCAAGGTCCCTTCCAACCCAAACCATTCTATGATTCTGTGATTCTATGACTCCTTGCCATTGGCACCTGTTTCATGGGTAGGCTGAGGAATTATTTTGCTCTTTCTTCAGTTGCTGAGATGATGAGGCTGAACAGAGAAGTCGTCACTTTGGTGGAGGTTTAGTTAGAAATTATGCAGGAAACTTTAAAAGCATTTGGCATTCATACCAGTCTGCTGTAATACTGAATAATAATACTATTCATTCTCGTGAAGAGGATAAATGCTTCAATAATGCTTAATGTTCAGTTTACAGTCATTATTCTGGAAGGGGAATAACTCAGAAATACAATTATGAATCCACTGTGTCTGATGACAGTTTTAATTCCATTAATAGTGAATTTGGCCACTGTGAGAATTTCTTATTCTTACTTCTTTTTCTGCAGTCATAGCTATAGACAGTGCACTTGACTCAATTTAAGTTATGAGCAATACATTATTCATATTGCTAACACCCTCTGCTCAGGAACTTTACTTGCAGAGTTAATTTCATGGTTAGTGACTTCATTGTGAGAACAATAAGGACAGATGGAAAAAAGACAGAATGCTTTCAGTTTGTTTGGACTTGAAGAGCATTGTAAAATATAAAGCAAGGAAACTTAGCAAACCCAGAGCTGCAAGTAGAAGATTACAAGCTCTATTACTGCCTGTAAAGTTTTCATGTTTGATCACCTTGGGATTTTAGTGCAGAAAAGACAGGTTATACTATCAAACTAAAAAGAGCTTGCCACTAAATTATTAATTTTAATGAGTGCTCAGTATTTGCACTTCATGAAACCCAAGGGAGGGTATGATCTCAAAAGATCATCTATTAATACCCCATTCTCTGTCATTCAATCCCAAACTTCTGTCCCAAGTGCAAAATAACTAAATTTAGCCGACCACTAACTTTTGTTAATGACACTTTTGATCTAACTGCCAGGAGCTGTCTTCTCTTCTTGCCTGATAAGATAAGCATAGCCTTTGAAATATTTTAAGGTAAAACTGTTAATAGAGCAAACTGTACTCACTGTGCCAAGTCTTGCACACCAACTTACCATCAGCCAACCAAAACCAACTACAGCTGCCTGACAAAGACGTAAATGCATAAATTTTAAATGCACAATTAAATGTAAAGTTGAGGATATAGACCAACTAGGTACAGTAATGGCATGATAATGACATTTTAGAAATCTATTTTAGTAGGTATTTTCAGAAAGCTGCAATAATTACAATGCATCAATACATTTTTAACAATACTGGTCTTAGTAATACTTTAAAACATGGAAAAATTGTCATAACTAATGACACTGGATTTTGTAATTGTTTAATTAAGAAAGAAAAAGCTGTCAACAGCCTTTGTGGAGGTTGTATGGTAGGAAGGAGGAAAAAATTAAAGGGGATCTGCAGTAGAAAACTAAAATATCACGTAGAGGTCTGGTTTACATTTACGATTTAAAAGAGATTACTCTGTGTCACATTAAACTATCTAATGGGAATTTATTTTAGGTAGTGTAGAGATTAGGATTATTCAAAAACCATCTGCTAATTGGGGAACCGTCTAGGAAGGTATCAGCCTCCTCTTGCGTGTTTTGTATCGCATTTTTTTCAGTTTCTGTCAGCACATTTCAGAGTATATGCACATTTAGAGGGTTCTCAGTGCATTAGCCTTTGACATTTGTCTTCAGAATGTGTTAATTCACCATTCTAAGGTCTAACATCCATACCTACCTATCTGTATGTGTATCTGTATCTAATCTATTTTTCTTAGCTTTCATTACTCACCATACTCAGTTTTACAGATAAAATGATGCAATAGGGTGATATCTGGGTGATGCGGACGAGGCAGACCTTAGGAGTGAGGAAAAAGGGGTACAGAAGGCCCATCTCCAGGGTGTGTACACAAATACCCACAACCAAAGGAGGAACTAGACCTCTGCTCATGGTCACCAAACTGCACCATCACTGGGGTTATTGTGGTGGGACAGCTCGCACGGCTGAAAGGTTGTTATGGAGGGATACATGATATTCAGAACAAAGAGAATGGCATTACAGACTGTCTCCTTAGGATGAGGGAGTAGATGAAGCCTTGTTTAAGCAGCTCAGGAAGTCTCTGTACCCAGACCCTGGTTCTTTTGGAGAACTTTCTCTTCTCTGATATCTGCTGGAAGGGCGATAGCGTACATGGTCAGGTATAGGTACTATACGAAAGAGGGATGACACATGGCTGCATCTGCTATTCACTTAACAAGACAGGACCAGTTGGTTTGTAATAATCAGTGATACCCTTGGTTATAGGCACCATGAAATAAGAGTTCAAGATCCTGAGGGAGGAGAGCAGATTCAAGGTTATTCTGGAAAATGGTAGATGGGAAACCATGAGAGGGAGTTTCAAAGAGGAAAGGAACTTAGAATGAGTTTGCAGATCCTTAAAGACAGTATCCTTAATGATACCTTAATGGTCCATCCCCATACACAGAAAAACAAGGAGATGCAGCAGGACACCAGCTGGTCCAAGCAGAAAAATCATGAAGGAGCTACAGTGCAAAAACGAGAAAAAACTCAAATGGAAACAAGAGTATAGTTTACCACTACATTCATAATAAAAGGCTAAACAAGGAAAATGTTCAAAAGATGGGTAATAAAAGGGTTAATTAATCAGGTTTTGAAGGAAGTGGACCAAGCTGCCTATAAGCTGATGATGAGTACATCGGGTCTGCCCTAGCAGACCTGTTTAGCATCTTTACCAAGGCCTTGCCAGAGGGGATGGAGTGCATGGTCACTGAGTTTGCAAATGACACCAAACTGAGTGGACCAGTCAATGAAATCTAGGACAGAGCTGCAAGACCTAGGCAAATGGAGGAATGGACCAATAGGAACCTTATGACACTCAGGACAAATGCTAAGTCCTGCATCTGGAAAAAAATGAACTTCTGCAGCAGTACAGGCCATTGACTGACTCGCTGAGGAGCATCTCTGCAGGAGAGGACTTGAGGGGCTGGGGGAACATGAGCAGGTAGTGTGCTCTGGCAGCAAAGGAGACAAATAACATTCTGGGCTGCATCACCAGGAACACAGACAGTAGATCAAGGAAAGGGAAAGAATTCCTTTACTTGGCATTGTGAGCCTTCATCTAAATACTAAGTGCAGCATGGAAAAGATGAACTCTGTTCTTGGAGGTTTTGAATGCCTGTCTGAATAAAGCACCAAATAACCTGAACTGATCTTAAAGCTAAGCCTACTTTGAGTAGAAGTTTGGACTAGAGACTTCCCGAGGTCCCTTGCAGCTTATTTATCCTCTAGTTCTATGATTAAGAAGGACAGAAAGACAAGACTTGGAAAGACAAAGGAGTGGGTTCAGATCAGAAGAAATATGCCCTCATTTCATGATTCTGTCTCCTAACATCTGCATCCTAAAAGAAAAAGCGCAGAAGGTTTTCCCCAGCTAGGTGAGAACACAAGACTATCTCCTTGCAAAATAGCTGCCAGCCTGAAACACCTCAGTATCGGCGAGGTCCCAGGAGCACAGGGAAGTTCTGCCACAATCCCTGCACTAACAGAAGGGAAAGGGGTAGAAGTAGAAGATTTTCACCCAAGGAAAGTGTGAACAGTAATTTGGAAAGTATTTCTTCCTCAGATATTTGCATATTAACACCTTGATGACACTAAATACGTCTTTCCTATAAAGGAAATTTGAAAGATTCCAAAATGCAATTTATTATTGACATACTGTTTTATTTTGATCTTAGGGCTAGCCATGGGATTATACTGTCTAACAGTTTTCTCTTAATTTCTCTTTCAATTTTGGTGAATAACTAACATGAACCCAGAGGCATCTGGCATAATTCTACCAAATATGGTCTCCTGATGGGGTGGGAGGAAGAGATGCAGCATGTTATTATATCTCAGACATTCAGGAGACAAATTTTCAGGTTAATTTAGCCCTTGAAAGTAAACAGTGAGAGGAATGAGTAAGTGGCATTTCAAATTTTTACAGAGGTAAATTTTGCCTAAGATTAACAGCTCCGCTGTTACCTCAGACCCATATCAGAGGTTGTACTATTCCTTGCTTAAAAATGTGTTTTCTAGAGCCTAGGTTCAAGGGCATAAAATGAAATAGAAAAAGAGTACAAGAAGGTAATGCTTGGCCAGCCATGTGATGTTATGAACAATATAGCTGCTTGTAAGTCAACTGGGTATTTATAGCAATTTCCCCGGTGAGAAGGGCTATTGATGAATGCTACTATTAAAACCTTACAATAACAGTAATAATATCTTTCATTTTTAATAGTGTCTTTGATCCTAAAGGGGCAACTCATTTACTGCCTGTTTTCCAATTAAAAAGGGCATTCATGTTTTATGGCCTCCATCCTATTCATCCTGGTTACTGGCTTTTTAAGGAGAAGGAATTAACCTGTAGCTCTGGAAAACCTAAAACTACTTTCCATTTCTATATTCCCTCTTCAGTGCAGGCTCTCCACACAGAATGCTGTAGGCTGACTCTGTTTATCTCCTGTCACTGATATAAGGCGGCATGCTATTATGTCTCCTAATGTTTGCATTATATTAGATCGTTTTATATTAAGATCTCCAGACAAGTAATCATATTCTATTGTAGAGGAATGCTGTGTAGAAGTTTATCAGAAAAGGCAGCCCAGAGAGTCTGCAGTCTAAACCAGACATTTGATCCAGTGAGGGCCTCAGACACGGGAGTAAACTGTAAACAATTTACCAAATTTATTTGGGAAGACTGTGGAAGAATAGGGAACAAACAATTTCTGGGCTTAATTCTGCTTTCACACAGAATTAATTTGGTAAAGTTCAGTTCCATTCTTGGGTCATAAACAACAGAAAGTAAAGCGTTAGGCTAGACTCCTCAAACGCCAGGATCATCTGACATTTATAAATGCCTATCTTTAGAGCAGATTATTCTAGATTATAGCAATCAATTTCGTAAAAAAACTGGTAATCCAAAGACTTTTGCCTTAACATGAATCTTCTCTCTAGACAGTAGTTTCTTTCCAGGCTGAAGTCTTATCTTAAAAAATACAATATTTTTGTGGGAATAGCCCTTCAAATTAAGTGGTATTTCTTAGCTCTTTGAAATTGTTCAGCAAGATTTTTGATGAGTAAGGACTTGCATCACCTTCTGCTGACCATGTTGCATGTCAAGCTTTGTTGCATCCCTCACACAGAGGAGAAGCTCCTTGTGGAAATATCTCAGCTTCCCCTTCTGTAGTACCAGGGAGATGCAGTAGGTTACAGAAGGAGGGCAACAGGGACACCTGTTTAGACTTCACTGCATCCCAAGAAAAGCCCCAAAGTTTTTTCTTGAAATCAGCCTTATGACCCTCAAAGCCTGAAAAAAGGCAAAAATATTTCTACCATAGGCTAGGATCAGATCCCTATACAGATTAAATGTCCAGCAGCTTGACTGCTTACCCAGATATTGCCTACAGTACATCAGCTTCTGCTTAGAAATCATTTAGACAAACTTGGACTTTTTGCAGCATTCTGGTTTTTGACTGGAAGAGGAATATGAAAAAGGGAGAGACTTAACCTGAAACAAACAGCTATTTTAATCAATTTCAAATTTTAATGAGTTTCTGATACTGAATTTCAACATAGCTATTACTATTAATTCAAAACTCTGCCCAGTGGTGCATGTCAAGGTGAGATACCTCTCAGTTGTGTCCAGAAAAGAAGGTTTATGTTGGCAAGTTTTTTCTATTATCTTGCCCTTTCAGATACCAAGTTACATCTTCTCAAATATTAATGAGAAATGCGTGCGTGTCTACATGTATATATTGACATTGTAGTGGACTTTCTTTTAATACTTGCTCCATCCAAATGAAAACAATCTTAAGACTTAAGAATTCTTTAATTCTTTGAAAGTGGAGGGATTTATAAATCCGCAGCTGGAACAAGAATTGCAAAGCTTAAAAGACAGATTATGTTTCTAAAACATGAGGACAAGTATGACCTTCATGTAAAACTATGTTTTTTAGCCTATGGGTAAAAGTGGTACATGAGGGGATTATTTATGTTTAGGTGTGTAAATAAATAGTAAGCCTTTGGACACCCTTTTATTTCCAGTAGAGCCTGCCAGCAGTCTTTTATTTCTGTTATGCTTTCAGGATGTTGAGACCACAGGAACATAGCTAAACTAGATTCTGAGAATGCAGAAGTATCTGTAGCACCTCTCACCTTCACATCTAAGAGGTCTGATTAATCTGAACGTGTGCTTTACTTAAATGTAATGATAGTTCCATGACACTCTGGTACGCTCCTCCAGACCAAACCACTACTCTATGTAAAGGTAGCAGAACCGGGTCCTTGGTATTTTATCTATCTGATCATGACACCACTTTAATCCTGTACTGATCACGACAAAAGATTGGAAAAAATTCTAGGGAAATTGACTGCATTTGTACAAATACTTTGCTTTGTTTTATTTGGCTGCTGAAGGAGTAGAACTGTGTTGATTGTACAGTGATACACTTGGTAGATTTTGTAGAGGTAAAATATTTCTGAAATAATTGAAGGTGGGATGTAAAGAAAATAAATAATCAGAAAGTCATGTTCTTTAAACATTTTATTCATCCAAAGCCCTTCACTTTCTGAAGTATTGTTCCATTACTTCAAAAGTGGAATCACAACAAAAAGTCTCAGGTTATTAAGTCCTCTGAAATAACCATAACCAATCATAGGCGATCATTATTTTAGTATTTTCTGAGATTAATATTCTTTTACACATGGAATAAATAAACGGAGTCTGATATATATATTATCTTTGTGCTTTGCTGGAAGCTCCCTGCACGATTGAAAGAGGTATTCTTTTGGCAGGAGCTTCAACTCTGTGCTATATCCAGCATAGTACTCTCTTGTGGTTCAGGTTTAGGCAGAGTGCCATAAAAATTCCACCTTTATCTTCTCTGAAGTTTTATGTGGTAACATACAAGTATTCAGATGCTTCAGTATCCATCCTTTTGCGTAATACTCCACTAATTCATCCAGCAATTAGGAGTTTTGTGTTTTCTTCAAACAAGGAATGCTTGAACCTCTATCTTTCACGTTAATGAAGGGCTCAGGCCATGAGGTATTCTGGTTAACTTGTTCTCCACCCTTTCTCTTGAAGTGCATCTAAAACCTCTACCTTCATGGGCCAGAAGGAGTATAGCCAAGAAGAAATCCGACTCCAGGTTCAGACATTTGGTTAGAAAGGGAAGAGAACCAGAGATGCCAGACACTCTTCCCTAGTACGTATGCATATTATATAACTGTAAAAGAGTCTTGAGAGCACAGTAAAGAAACATAATGTCTTATTATTAAACAACCACCTGAGAAGAGGGCTAAATATATACTGTCTTTTTCTGCTTGTAGTAATCCTGAGAATTATAGATTCAATGAATCTTCATCTGTGTTTTCTCAAGTCTATGGGTGAAATCATAGCAGCATTCATTGCTCTCCTCTTTTAATTAGCACTTGATTCCTGTTTAAGGGCTTTTGAACATGTTCCCATGTACCTCATTACCAAGCAGATCATCACCTCGTAGCTATTGCATATTTCTAAGGCAGTTCTCTTGGGCTTTTTATTAAGGAAATGCAAGAACACTCATGTTTTATTCTGCCAACACCAAATATGATGGAATGCCAAAGGTTAAAATGAGAGGCAGCAGAAACAATTGTGTAAGAATTTTATAGTTATCAGAATGCTCTCAGGTATTCACTGGGACAGAAGTGCTGCATACTGTTCAAACAAGAAATTAAATATAATTACGCTGAAAGAAAGACATCCTAATTAAACAAGAAAGTTTAAAAATTAATTATGAAATCAAGGTACAGAAGATGACCTGCCTCAGATAAAAAACCCCAAAACAACAGAAACAGAGTCAGCAAGACACTCCCATACTTCTGGCACCCAGCTCAGTGCCCAGCATGACATGCATATCATATTTCTGCACCTGGATATGTCTTCTGTTTGAGATACTTAAATTCCTGAAAGCTCCTGAAAGACAAAGTCTACCCTTTCATGCAGTTAGGCAAGCTGTTAATGTTGTGCCTTGAGAACAGTGCTTCACAGCCCTCCTGGTCCCACTGATGTGCCTTTTCCAATGAGAAACACAAGCAGTATTTAACTGAAAAAGAAGACTGAGAGTTTAAACATAAAAATTAATGAAAATTTCTGTTCATGGGAGAATTTTGAGTGGCTGGCGGCAAACAAAATAACTGATGGTTTCGATTTCTAAACATCTTTAGATCTTTCGAATGGACTTTCACAGGGCTTATAGAATGCAGACAATACACATACATACACGCATATATAGATGTGTGTATATATTATACGGATGTGCATTTACACATTGACACATTCTGCGGTTCATAACTGAACAATATTCCCACTGGATAGCCTAGAATTTGGCTCTGTTTGAGAATAACTTTCTGTATGGAAGAAGTTAAATCCTGTCTGAAGTGCAGAATAACTTCTTGGATCTCCTTCAGCTTTACTGTATAAGCAATTAATAATTCAGGATTCAGAAAATAGAAACAAAGAAGAGGAAGCTCACCAAACATGGCTTTTCTTGAGAAACACTGAGGAAAAATCTCCCTAACGTATTCTTAACATTGAAAGATGATGGAAATTATTGACCTTTCAGCGGTCAGGATTGTGGGTAGACTATATTGTATATGATACAATCTCTTAGTGGGACATCTTTTTAAGGGTCAGCTGCTCAAAGGAAAGGTTAATGTTTGCTGTCATGTACAAAAGAGCTCTGCAAAACTTCAGCCAACTGGAAACCCTTGTCAGTTGGAAGTCTAATTAGATTAATTGGGCTTAATTATGTATAGTACTTAATAACAGCTAAGCAGAGGCTAACTAATATACTTTAACTGTCATAGTCTCAAAATTATTCTCAGCCTAAAGTATTCTATGCTATATGTATATTTATTTGAGTGTTCTCAGTTTCCATAGAATATATTAATATTACTACAGTTTCTGTAGAATGTATTAGTATTACTACATTATGCCAAAACTGTCTTCTCTAGCATGTGAAATATGATGTGTCAACAGTTTATTTCAGGTTTTGAGCCAAAATGAATAGTTGCTATAGCAGTTGTTACGTCACAGCTCATTTGACATACTCTGATTCAGAACAATAATGGATGAGGTTTTAAGCAATTTTGTCACCTGTGTAGTAAGAGCCGGGAAGGACATATTCCTGAAAACTTGAAAACTAGAGTCTTCCTGCTGACACATGATTTGAAACTGAATTCTGGAATGACAGAAGATTTTCTGTACTAGTCTCAAACAGCACTGAGAAAAAAATCAGACATAAAGAAAGATTCAAAGGCGTTTAAGGCATATAATTAACTTTTCTAAGCTGTTCATTACAGCTGTGTGAAAATACAGTTCTCAATTCTACAGTACATGTATGAGCTCTTCCTAGAAGATTGCTACATGATAGATGCACGACTTTGAAGCGACTGAATGCAAACAAATGTATTGCAACCTTCTGATGTGTTGTTTTGCTCTGCACCTTTGACTGGTGTCAGTTTTCTCTCTAGACTCCGAGGCTTAGGTAGAACTCACTGGAAAAAATACTGCATTTTGCCAAAACATAGTTCAGGACCAGAATCTTCACTGACACAGGAATAAACTAACTAGCTGCTTGACTAAGCTACAGTATAAGATGTAATCAGTAGTATGTATTCTATTATCATCTTCACAAGCTGTTAAAGCAGGTGGGGCAGGTTCGTTATCTCCTACCATGACTCATCCCTGATAACTCCCTCTGGGAGCTCTCTCTCTTTAATGGGCAATCAAGGACCCACCGCATGACTCACAGAATTACATCAGCCCATTGTGAGATGCTCCGCCCAAGGGGGAGGAGTCAAACATTCCCACCTGGATAGAATCTGGGGTTTGGAACAGCACAAGCAGCCCTACCTACAGATTCCCAGAGGACAAGAGCTACCACTGGACCTTCAGGTGAAGACCACACCCTTCTACAGGATCACTGCTTCAACAGGACTACTTCATCTGGATTGCTACCACCACCCTGATTCAGGTTGTATCCTGACTCTGTCAGTGTTCTTGTACTATTGCATTTATTTTAATTTTCCTTTTGAATTATAATTCTGACTTGCAATCTCCCACTGGTTTGTTTTCAAACTAGTTCACTGCTTTATCAAACCAGAGGGGGATCTGGATCATAACATAAAATACAGTGCTCTACTCCTGTCAGAAGCTTTTGCACTTCTTGTCTTCACTTTTCCCATGGATCTTAAATCTAAGTTTTATTAGTAGAAACCTGGCATAACAACTTCACAATTTACAACTTTAAGTTCACAAAAGAAGCTCTGCTACCTGTGTGGGGACAGACAGTGCTTGACAGAGCTTTCTGTCGAGCATTTTCAAGGATTTTGGCACACATGGAGGCCAGTGAGGGAGATAAGGCTCTAACTTGAACTTCTGAAATGTACTTAAGGCCATCAAGGCTTTAAGGACACTAGAACAAAACATGACTTTGCAGTTTTCACACAGTTGAGGGGTATTAGTTCAAGCCAAGCAGACTGTCAAAAACTCACATCTTCAACTATTTTTATTTCTATAATACAGTAGATTGACTAAGTTAAAGTGAGAAGGCTTTCTCAATTTTTTTTTTAAATTTCCATTTAAAATTAAATTAAAATCTACTTTCCCCTGGAAACATGCATGAAAATACAAAAAAAAAGCAGCAGAATAGAGTGCAAGAAGTGAAAGTATCAAGCTCTCATGAGTAGATGAAAATCCTTGTTTTCCACCCTTTCAAGTTCTTGTTTAGTTGATTCATTCCTGTTGGTTGAAAAAATTTCTTACAACATGACCATGAAGCTGATCAATGTATTCAGGTCACAGGAAATAACAGAAAGAAAAAGACTGAATGTGATTTCCTGACTGAAAGAGCTATTTCTCTACCACCCTCCCCAGATATCTTGCCTTCAGCCCATCCTAATTCAATTAGGAACAGTATTAGGAATGTCTCAAGTTACTGCAATTGCTGCAGCAAAAGGGGAGGAAGATGATAAAAAAGTACACACCCCTGACCTGTGTGGGACTGATCCAAAATAACTCAATTACATGTCATAAAAATAACTGTTACCTATACTACTCTGTAGTGGTGATAGCTATGTGGGAATAGATGCCATTATTTATAAAGTTCCTTTGACCTATTTACCTGGACCCAGAGCAGTAATCCAGCTGACCTGGGACAATTTCTAACACTCCCAATCTGTCAACAGTTCCAAACAGCTGCCATTTCAAAAATAAAGCCAGCCTTTCAGACAAATGTCATCTCCTTTCCCTCAAGATGTGGCATTATTCTTATCTTTGCTCCTCCTCTCATAAATTTCACTGATGTGATGGGGGATCAGTAACTGGTCCTTGAAAAGGTGACTGAAGAAGTGGCAGATCCAGTAGCTGATAAACCATCTTAACCCAAAATGATAAAAGATTATTCACACTCATGCTCTGAGACTTGTGATTCTAAAGAAATATGGGCTTCATTTCTGCCTGAAAAAAATAGAGTGAAACGTTATACTAAAAAGGGCAAAAAGGGTACATAAAATCTATTTTTGACTTTTTTACTAGATATTTTTGTTTTCATGTCTATGAAAATTCTGCGGGACGACATTCTATCTTTAATGCTGCAGTCAGTGGAAATTAAATTAAATTTATGTGTGAGGAGAAGTGATGACAGGGGACTGTTTGAGTGAGGAAGGGACAAGACACTCCATTGGTTCCATTTGCTGTAAATTCCCACTCACAAAATTTCCGTATTTTTTAATACCGCCAGCAGTCTTTGGGAGTCACCTGTTAGTAAACCAAGACCATCCATAGGTATGGTGTTGTCTTGGGATGATTTTATGATAATACTGTATTTCCCTATTGTCTGCTTTATGCCCAGAAATAGGTCCAGCACCTTTAAGCTGGGTCCAGGAGAAGGGGGAGAGAAGCCGGGCGAATTCTTCAGCGTGGTTTGTGTTCAAGGACTCACACACACTCCCCCACATTCTCACCACTGTAGAGCCAAGGGAGCACCTTCCTGCTTTTAGCCAGCCTGTTAGCTGAGGCAAGAAATTTTCCCATATCAGCACACCAAAATCCTCTGGAACTTCTTCTTCTTCTTCTGGAACTGTTCGGCCCAGCTGTGATCCGAGAACCAGATCATCGGACCCTGTGGACCATCAGGGAGGCTGCGGGGATGCTGCATCCCAGCCTTGGGCCTCGGGAGGGGCTGAGCCAGCTACAGAGGGGACTCTGAATCCACCAGCTTTCTCTGCATCGAGGGGATTTATTATCTGACATTACTCATTTGTTTCCTGTGCCTTGCTGGCACTCTGCTTGTTAAATAAATAGTTTTTTTCACTTTCATCCAAGAAATTCCTTTCATATTGGTGGAGGAGGGAATGCTGAAACCTGCCTTCTGTCTAGGAGATGTCCCTCCCAGAGCAGGTCCCCCTAAACTTGTTTCAAACTGAGACAGGTGTAAAAGGAGGTTGTGTGAAGGTGGACTTCCTTCACAGAGCAGATTTTTATGTATGAAAGGCTGCTTCCATCTGGTTGAGTTCCTCCACCACATTTGCCTTCAAGTGGGAGAGAGCTCTTGCAGCTTTTAGAGTGTTATAATTAGCTTTAGTACAGCTCTCTGCTGTCTCTGCCAAACCGTTTTTCCGTGTGGAACTAGCGAGTTCAAATCCTTCTGCGTCATGGTCTCTGTGCAGTTCAGATGTGCATCATGACGTCCACAACAATGGTGGACAACTTATGTTTTTTGTATCTGCCTGTAACACTGTCTCGGTTTGAGACAAATTAGGAGGAAACATCTGAAATTAACGTGTCCTCTAAAAGAAGGCAGGTTTTAGCAGCCCCTCCCCCACAGGTTCAAAAAGAAATTTCTTGGAGGAAAGTGAAAAAAAAGCTATTTATTTAACAAGCAAAGTGCATGCAGACACAAAATGAATAATGTTAGATAATAAACCTTGTCGTTACGGAGAAAAACCTAGTAGATTCAGAGTCCTTGCTGTAGGTGTGGCTCTACTCTCTCCGGAGCTGGGGTGCAGCGTGGGCCTCTCTGGGCCACGGTGTGGGGCGTCCCGGTGATGGTGTTCCAGACCGGAGCAAAGCTGAAGAGTTCCAGAGAAAGAAGAAGAAGCCGCAGTCCCAGGAAAACTCCTTGCTTCAGCTAAAGAACAAGAAGCTGGCTAAAAAAAAAGCAAAAGAAAGCAGCTCTCTTCCCTGCTGCAGAGCTGAGAGCTGGGGAGAGAGCGAGCGAGTTATCTGTGTTTTTGAACACAGCTGCCGAAGGAATTCCATTGCCTTCCCCCTCTCTCTCTCGGGTCTGGCCTGATGATACAGAATACAGTATTCTACAGTCACCTGGGTTAGTGTTAGGGTTAGGGTTATGGTTAGGTTTATGTTTCGGGATAAGGTTAGGGTTAGGTTTATGGTTAGGGTTATGTTAGAATTAGGGTTTGCTTTTGGTTTCTGGTAGGGGTAGATTTTGGATTAAGGTTCGGGTTAGGGTTAGGATTTCAGTTAGATTTAGGTCTTTTTTAGTTTTGGGATTAGGTTGTGCTTAGATTATGTAGTCTGGTTTTTTTATGAACTTTCCAAAAAAGGTAACAAAAATGATTCCCAGGAAAATATTTTTTCTAAATCGACATTGGTAGTATAATTTATTCAACATCAAGTATTTTTTTAACTTGTTAAATTTTTTTGATATAGCTGTTCATAAAAACCTCACTATACCATCCAGATAATCTGGAAGTATGCAATTTATCTCATTCTGTACATCTAAGTAGCTGTGGATAAGAAAATATGAGGGTGTTTTATCATTTCTCTGAGCTCCAGTGAATGATGTTTTTCCATTACAAGTCCTACCTTACTGTATTAAAAAGAAGAATTCATTTTCAGTCTGGTAAATGAAGGTACTTTAGTCCTGAGATGTCCCAGTTTCAGAAAGGTTTTACTTATTCCTAATATTTTGGCAACTGGCTAATCTGTTACTGAGTCGGAAATACATTAACTTATATGGAAGAGTGAAACCAGAAATAACGAAAATTTGTTACGGATTCTTCATACAACTGCTATGACAAAATAAAACCTTTTGATAGAATCCTTTAGTACTGTATCAGCTGCAGGAGAAATAGGCAAATTTCTTCTGTGTAAAGTATTCCAGGGCTTCAAAAATATGGAAGCCAATATTGTTGCTTATATGATGTGATAAAGTGGGTAGGAGTTGTTTTTTACAAGCAACTGCACTGAAACTGCATGAGCGGTGATGGTTCAAAATTCAAAAAGAGATTTATGTTCAAGTGTTCAGTGAAACATACCGATACGTGACTGAATTTTGAGAATTCAACAACACCCAAGAATACTCCTGATACTTTATTTTACTTTTAATACAGAGCTGAGACTATGGGGGTTCCTAATGAGCTGGCCACTGGAATTTCTAATGTGTGATAATCCCACATGCCTCCCAAAAAGGAAGAATATAAAATGAGTAAACTCTAAGGTATGGCAGCAGTAGCCCAAATGGTCTGCAAGGAGGACTAGGGTCAAAATGGAAATGGCTTCACCTTGGGAGCCTCTTAGGTGACAAGAATAAAGCGCTGAAAAAAACCAGTAATCTGACACAATTTTTACACCTCTCTAAAAATATAAGCAGAGTCACTGTGGATTCACGGTGAAAACTTCATAATACCACAAAACCCATACCGCCTACCTGGCCACCAGTTTTAACCTCTGGAGAGAACCAATGTATGATTGATAGACACTAACTAAAGAAATACTTCACAAGGGGCAGAAAAGTAAGGTTTTCCATGGGGCTTATTGTTTTCACAAAGTATATTGGCTCTGTAAATCTGGTTAAAGTAGATGCGGAGGGTGCTCTGCAGCTGTTCGGCCCTGTGCTGTAACCTGGGAGGCTGCTGGCTGGGCTCACAGTGCTCCCATCTATGCCACACACAAAACAACCTCAAGGTGCACAGAACCTCGGGTACACAGCCCTGATGAGAGAAAAGGCCTCCAAGGGGAAAGGGGGCTCACTGAGCTCCCCGCTCACACCTCAGCCTCTGGAGTTGAGATTATACCTTGGAACACAAGTTGGACAAAGGCAGTTTGGGTTTTGGTGGTGCTGCACTGCGGGCAGGTTAAGAGGATATCAGCACCTTGAAAGAGAGCAAACCCATATTTGCAGTCAGCCATTATCTGGAAGATTTTGCCACAGGGCCCCTTTTACTTGCAGCATGGATGGGATCGTGAAGAGGACACGTTAATGTTTGCTAACCACAACAGAACTGCCCTGTTTGACACCACACAAAGTGGTGATACTGTAAAAATTCTTCGGGGTCTTGATGGAAAATAGATCCTTGTTTTAATTCTGTTCTATGGTTAGTTACTGCTTTATACTTTTTTTTAACATCCTCAGGGGACACACACCCACAATTCTGTGCAGTTTATAAACCAGAGTTTATTTTCTGTTAGCACAACAGTACCTCAATGCCGTGTGAGAACTCAAGGCTTTACGCATTAGTGGTGCAAACAGAAAGCCTATTTAGAATTTACCATGGCTCACATTGTCTAATCTTTTTTTCCTAACATTAGATGTACTGAAACATCTGTAAGTCTGCCCTGCTAAATAAAAGCGCCTGACTTTTAGGAGAGAATGAAAGCAGCTCTTGTAGATTCTGTGTTTGCGACATGTCATATGGTACAGCTTGGTCAGGATATTTTTGAAGTTAAATGGTGTTTAGAGAAGTTCCAAAACAAAAATCAATCCAAGAAAAAAAATACGAATAGAAGAAAGCGGTTTGCAAAATGTTGAAATGGTGTCAGCCCCGCTTCTTTTTGAGTAAGGCTGATCTATAACAAAAATGGCTTTGTCTGTGTAGCTCTAACAAAGGAGATTGATTTAATTTTCTTCTTCAGATGAAATAATTACATTTGTACAGCCATGGAGGAATGGTGCTGCCTTATTTCAAGAACAATCAAGCCAATTTGGGAAGGATAAATATTTGTGTGGCAACTTGTGGGTGCACAAGGGCTCACACCCCAATCCCCTTGTCCATGGAGGAAAATTCCCTGAGCACTGGATTGCACACAGAAATACCTCTGCTTCCAAGGAGGCTACTTGAATGTGCAACTACAACCTTGTTCCAGGTGTGCCACGTGTCAGCACAGGCTTTAGAAAGCCAAAAATCTCCAGAGAGAGTACTTTGATCTTTCTGCTCCTCAAATACAGCACCAAGCTAAACTAAAAGCAGACATCCTAGTTTAGCATGTTTCAGTCTGCTTGGGAATGTGATGTTCCCTGAGACCAGCTGTAGATTTTTCTTTTTCTGTCCTTCTCTAATAATTTTACTCCGTTTTTGTAAACCTGAATGCCTTATGATTTCATTTTCTAAGCTACAGGCTCCCAAACAGGCTTCTGATTAAGCTCTTGTGTGAGTATAGGACGCACGATTTGTGTATAAATTCCCCAGTTAGACCACAACTCACACAGACTTCTCGTCTCTCCTCTAGTGGGGATCTTGGGAGTTTCCATTTGTCTGAGGAAGGGTTATTTATCATGCATGTGACTCTAGTTCTACTTCACCTGTCTCTCGTGACTGCTTTTAGGCTGTAATGATGAAGATCTCAATTTTCCTTAAAATGGGAAAGCAAATTTCCACATTCTGTGATTGCAGAAAACATTTAGAAGTTTGGAATGCTCCTCTAAAATGTAGAATCCAGAAGTCAAATAAAATACTTTCCTCCTCTTTATGTTTCAGGTCCTTGCCTTTTTTAGTCAGTTTCTTCCTTCAGTATTGTTTTTTTCTGCAGGGAAGGCGGAGGCATGGGAATTAACTCACACTTTTACTAATCTGTTTTTTGTTCTTTGAGGTTGACACTGAGCTTTTGCTCACCTTCTGACTATAAGGATTATACTGATCTCATTATAACTGCATTGGTAACTAGTTCTCCAAACAGCAGCAGCTACCAACTCCTTCCCAAAAGCAGTTTAGGATCAGTATGCCATGATCTATCTGAACCAAAGACAGATTCAAGGGAACTCGTTTCCTTGTAGTGCTTCTGGCAGTCCCAAAGAAAAGGCTGGGATGAGACCCTAAAAGGAGACACAGCCTGACTGACAGTCTTGGTAGCATTCAGGGGATCAGAGGAATTTACAGTGCACGTGTCAAACCAACTATTTGCCTCTTAATATTCTGAGAGGGGTGCAGAAGGCTTCCCTTTTCCCCCTTATAAGTGGTCCTGCAGCCTGAAGGTAAGGGTTCAATGCTGGACAGCCAAGACATTTCTTGTTTAATTGTTAGTTCCTTGCTGGTATAATTTTAGATGTGAGTAATTGTTTTTCCCCCCTCTTTTATTTTTTTTTCTTTCTTGCATCAGTGGAAACAAAATATCAGAAGTATGGGAATACTGGAGCAAGTGGAAAGAGTGAAAACAACTGTTTTCCTGGAATATAATATTATGCCATGGGGGTCAGAAACAGATTAAGCTGAACAATGAAGTGAAGAGAGTGCCTTTAAACATTTTTTTCTTGTTCCATTTTGAGCCATAAAATATTCAAAGCTACTAATTTTGCTGTAAAAAGAATTATTTTTCTTCTGGACAACTAGATGAAGATTTAAGCTACTGCTGAATGACTGGTTTCTTTTTATTCTTTCTATTTCTTTTTTTAATTTTTGTGCTGTCAGTATATTCAGTACCCGTTATAGTATGGCTCGTGTTGCTCAAGAGTGATTGCAACAGACTTTGTGTTTTGTACACCCAAGTAACGACTGCTTGTAGCTCTAAGGAAGAACATGAAGGACTGAGAAGGGAACTTGCTGGTCTGTATTTAACCTTCCTGTTTTGAAAAACACGTTTCAAGAGTAATTTACACAGTTTACTAAGAACAAGAAATTCTACAATTTAAAATCCTTCAAATAAAACAAGTCATCCTCAGAGAACCTATTGGGATCTTTTTGTTTGAGTTCACCCAAGAAAAATCACTTTAAAGTTATTTAAAATGCCAAATTCTTGAATTTCAAGCTGGAGATACTTCTTTAGCAAAAGGCTTTTGGTTTTTTTTTTAAACAAGGTTCCATTTTTTAAGCCACAGATTTGTTTACTGAAGAGAAGAATTCCTTACAAGTATCACAAAGAAGTTATATTTTTTGAATGGAGGAAAAAGGCATGAATACGTCTGAAATGCAGACCCACTAGTTTAGTTTTGTGTCAAGTGTTAGCTTTAAGAATTCCTTCTGATTAATTGCAAGGACTAATAAAATAAGTAGGCCTTCTCACATGTTTCAAATTAAATATATGATCAAGTGTTCTCCTGGGTCTGACAGGCTGTGCTCTTCAACAGATATAGAAAAGCATTTTTAACTTTTTTTTCCCCCCAACAATAAATGTAAAACATAGTGAACTGAAGCATTTCACAAATCTATTTATGTTTTATCTTATTGTTAACGCAAAGCTCCTGAATATTAACCAGATAAAAAGTTTGGTGGGTTGGTTGGGGGTTTTTTTTTTGGAGTGAGGTGGTTGGAGGAAACAGTTTTTCATTTAGAAATCTTCATTTGTAATTCTCACATACAAAAAATGCGGTACTTGAAGATTTAGCACTTTGGACCACAGGAACTTTTTGTCTAACTTTGTCAGACATGAAATGAAATTTTCCAGACTATTTGATTCCTGCAATTGTTCAGGCAACCCAAAATGGCTTTCATGGTTCAATTTTAAAGAGCAGTCAGGAAATTTGTTGTTTTCCTTTGTCCTCTGTATCTGGAAACTCTGCTTTTGAATATTAGGAACTTGATGCTATTTAACAGTGTTAATAATTTAACATTCTTGGATCTTTTTCAGGTAGTTCAAACCTTGAGAATGCAAAGTTTTTCACTCTTACAAATCAACTTCAGTTGACTCACCTTCTCCAACTTCAGTACGTCATTGAAATAAACATTACTCAAAAGCACGTTATTTTGTGTGTGCTACCCCCTACCAATCCTGTGAAGGAGGCAATAGCTGCTGCTCCGAACTGCAGAATAGTAACCAAATTTAACATTAACAACTTTTTTCCCTCAAAACATGAGCCCATGAGCAACAATAAAGAATTTACATGATGCTTTCTGCAGACAATGTTTTTTCTTTGTAGGCTGTTTGCATCTGGCAGGTTACCCCAGTCGCCAATGATGAAAGTCACAGTCGTGCTATCACAGAGCAGGTGTTTTGTTTTGGCTGAGAAGAGCAAGTTTCCAGCTGGACAACAGCCTGTAGCCCTTTACATATACTGGAAGATGTCACATAACGTAAAAAAAAAAAAAGAAAAAAAAAAAGGAGCTACCAAAACTTTGTCTTGGTACCCACAAATTTGTTGGCCGTAGTACTCTATGGACTGAGACAAGAATACATGAGGTAACTTCCCCTCATATTTTTGAGACCTGAGTAAGAAATTGCCCAGGATGAAAATGGTTCATGCAAAAATACCAAACCTCTGTGCTGTCACACAGCAGCATCTTTGCTGATCATCCTGTGTGTAACAATAAAGGCACCACCAGACCACTTAAACTGATACCCAGTGATATTTACCTTCTCCGTTATATAAAAGAGCCACCCTAGAAATGCCTTTCCTTTCAACATCTGCATTAGATGCATGGCTTTTATTTTATATCTGGCTTGGTACAATGCTGAAACCTACAATACTGCTTTATCTCTTTTCAGTCTCCTGTGGTTTGTGAGACCTCCTAAGCCCTTTCCACACACTTTTTTTGGTGCCATTTACTTTGTGTAAGCTACTAATCTTATAATTTTTACATTTACAAAGCTGCCAATTCTCAGTCCCTTTCCTCTTTCCATAAACCCAGGGCTGCTACTCCTTACTGGTCTCAGGACAGCATCCTGCTCCCAGAAATTCTTTTTTTTTCCTAAAATAAAGGACCTAAAACTAACAGAGATTCTTTGAGAAATTCCCTTTCCTCTGTGCCCACGATAGTGAGGCTGGGGCATACTTCCCCTCTGCACTAAGGGGAACTGACTGCGTACTTCTCCTTCCAGCCTTCCCCTCTTCCTGCTGCACTGGGTGCCTGCTCTAATTCAGGAGATAGGTGGTAGTAAGGTTAAACAGTGGTTAGCAATGTGGCACAATTATTGTGATGTTATAGACCATATGGAGATTACAGCTAAGGTCCATTTGTCTTCATTATCCTTTTTCAGTGCCCACTTTTAAAAAAAAAAGAAGAATGCCCTGTCTCCTACTGCCACACAGATCCAGTTATTTTCATCTACTCTCTTTTGCTGAGAATTTTTCCATGGCCTCTTCCTCAAAATATACTTTTTTTTCTGACACTCCCATCAAACCACAAAAGAACAGCTGAAAAGGACCAGAAAGAAGGAACCTGCCCTGGCCCTGCCATGAGGCCCTGACAAAAGCCAGAAACTGGAGAGAGAAGTCAGACGAGTGAACGCTCTGATTGCCAGCTCCAAACCCTCAGTTCACCTGCTTGCCACTTGTTGCTCATATAAGTGGGTTTTTCCATCTGTAGCCTATATGCAGTCTAACTCAATAGCAGGTTCTTTGGTGCAGGAACCTCATTGACAGCTGTGATGGGAAAACCATTGATTCTGTAGAACCACTTACTTGCTGAGGGAGACCTGAAACAAAGCCTGTGATTTTTATGGAAGCCTGAATATGTATCTTCTGGAAATCAGACTCTAAGAATCCATATTTTTAGTTTTCCTGTCACTTGGGCAAGCTTCTGGACAGGTTGTGGAGAGTCTTTCAGGAGAAATTTTTAAAACACAGTTGAAGCAAAGACTTGCTAGGAATGTTCTGGATAGAAACAATTCCACTGGTAGCTTTCACAGCAAGGCTTCTGTCTTTTTCTGTAACAGTATTGCAAGAACTCCCTCACAAATCCTATCCTCAGTTTCTTTACTATTTTTCACATTTTGCAGAATGTCTCCAAAACATAAAAATTCTGTAAATAACAAGTCAAAAAACAGACAACATAATTACAGGAGGCTAAAAGAAATTCTGGAAATTATGACATCACTCACGGATCTGATGCTAATCATGTGCAAGAACAAATGAAGTTCTGAGAAGAAAACAAAGTGATGGCTGAGAGTCTAATAACAGATACAAACAAAAATGGTTTAATAGTAACAACCAACCAAAAAACCCCCAACCCCTCCTGCCCCCAAGAAAGAGGAAGCAGAGCTAAAACAATCTCTATTCAAAATCCTGTTCCACAACAAGTCTCAGTGGAGCCTTTGGGACTGTGTTCCCCATGTTTCAGTCAGCTATGTGCTTCATGAAAAATTTAGATCTGAAGATTCATGGAATTCTTGAATGTTTTTAGCACACTGGCTTTTTTTCTTGCTTTTGTGCTTTTGCCCAGCACCTCAGCAGTTGGATCATCGCTTTGGGACTCAAAAAACCTGATTTTTTTTTCCCTCCCTTCGTCCAACAGAATTCTGGCCTAAAAATCTCTCTCCAAAAGTTTCTGGAGGGTCCCTTGGGGAAATCTGGGATCAGAAGAGCCTCAGAATATTTCTGTGGAAACTGTTCCATTTTGAATGAAATAATTAAATACTTGCTAAGCTGTTGGTCTTGAGCTTAGAGAACTTGCCTGGAAGGGGAGAAATGAATATTTCAGACTGCTCTGATTCATAGTTCAGTATTTTATGTTAAACCAAGCAGGGAAAAGACCTCTAGCATTTTCCTTCCAAGTAAGCCTTACTTTAAAGTCTTATTCACACACTTCTTTGCTTGTTTTTTCATGTGCTGCCCAAACTTAGGTGAGGGGGATGAATGCAACATAACTCTAGGGAAACCTGGAATTTTGTGCTCAGCATTTCCCTTTGCCTGGCTTTAGTGCCTCTCTAAGCACTATGTCAGACTTTGCAAAGCTTATTCTTGTGTGCCCAACTCTCCCCACAAAGCCTTGGCACCTAATTAGGGTCTAGTGAATTGGGATATTTGTGAGTTCTTTCTGTGGATTTCATCTCTAATTATTTTCTTATTCTTTATCAAATTCCTATTCAACTAAAAAGAAAAAATACTTCTGCTAATTGTAGCAGGATGCGGAAAGCATTTTGCTGTAGCAATGGATGCAATCTATGGATTGGAATCTGAGAGATACCTTCTGCAGGACCCTTAGCTGCATATAATGCTTTCCCCTGTCAATGTATGTCAGTCACACTGTTTGAGGTGATTCAAATTCAGGATGTAGAAAATGCATTTACATTTTTTCCTAGGATTTCCTGACTACTGAAATAACCTCCATACTATCATCTCCTACAAGAATTTTTCCAGAGGCAAAGAATTTGGGTGGACTTCTTCTATTAAAACTGCAGTTGAGTTTTTCTTTTTTTCCCCCAAAGGCCGGGAACCATTTATACCCTCAATGGGCTCATGGTAAAAAGCCACTGAAGATTGTTTTCATGCTTTTTTTTTATCCCCAAAGGTCTATAAAATGATGGATTAATCTTTGATATTTAAAAAAAAAAAAGTATTAGATTATAACGCAGTGGATGCCGCTGGTAATATTAACACTGTTGTTTTAGATGCAGGTGTCATGTTACGCAAAACCATTCAGCACTAGATTCTAAGTATCTGTACTAGTTTGAAAACAAACCAGTGGCAGATCGCAAGTCAGAATTATAATTCAAAAGGAAAATTAAAATAAATGCAATAGTACAAGAACACTGACAGAGTCAGGATACAACCTAACACCCTGTTAGTCAGGGTGGTGGTAGAAGTCCAGGTTAAGTGTATTGTTATCACTGTTGAAGCGGTGATCCTGTAGAAGGGTCTGGTCTTCACCTGAAGGTCCAGCAGTGGTTATGTAGCTCTTGTCCTCTGGGGATCCAGTAGATAAGGGCTGCTTGTGCTGTTCCAAACCTCAGACTATATCCAGGTGGGAATACTTGACTCCTCCCCCCTGGGCGGAGCATCTCACAATGGGCTGATGTAATTCTGTGAGTCATGCAGTGAGTCCTTGACAGCCCATTAAAGAGAGAGAGCTCCCGGAGGGAGTTATCAGGGATGAGTCATGGTCGGAGATAACGAACACTGCCCCACCTGCTTTAACAGCTTGTGAAGATGATAACAGAATACATATTATTGGTTACATCTTATATTGTAACCTAGGACAGTATCCCACATGCATGTTGGCTGCAAGAAATCTCTACAACTCTCTCCCTTTAACAATTATTGCTGTGGACATGGCAAAAGGACCGTAGGTGTTTGCAAAATGTTAAATTTGTACTTTCTGACTCTGAAATGTCTCTGTAGAGTTATTTAAACTTACTGCAAAAAGCAAAGAAGGTACGAGTATGAATTAACACGTTACTTCATTTAGCATCTCATGGGAATCTGCTATCTGAAGAGCCTTAGTTACCTAGGCTGAATACAATAATTTCATCTTTTTCATTCAGTACTTCCTGGTTTATAGAGCTGCTTCCAGGCTGAGATGTTGCATTTAATTACAATGCAATAAGAAATTACCTGTCATACAATAATTTTAATTGTCTTTCCCTGAAGCTGTTCTTCCTTGCAGCTGCGTAGAGTCAAACAGTTTGGGCAATTAGACTCTTGCCCTTGGATGTCTGGAAAGTTTCTGCTTACCAGGAGTTTCAGTTCCCCCTCAAAGAAGGGTGATAAATCTCTCGGGTGAAAACAACAATTATTGTATTATCAGTGTGGTTCCCATGGGGTGTACATCCAGGGTGCCACAAAGCTGAAAAATAAAGAACTTTGACTGAGAATGAAAGTGATGACTCATAACATATTCTGTCCTGTTGCCTGTGTTACCCTGCTTACAAAACATTTTTCAAAATTTCCAAAAGTAAACTGTGTTTTAAGTGGTGTTCATACTGTGAAAACCGATTAGCCCAATTACTTCCCATCTTGAGAACAGAGAAACAAATAAAAATCCAAAGCAGCAGGTCTAAGGACTCTCATATTCAATCCCTCTTTTTACTTCTTTCCTGTTTCTCCAGTGATTCTTCCAGGTCCCACTGCCTGGCACTGGTTAACCTGTGCTTTGCAGAGGTCTTAGAACCGTGCATTGCTAGCACTTAAAGGCTGGTCTCCAGGGAAAGGGCTGGTCTTCATTTCTCTTGGGAAAGAATGCAATAACAGCTAGAGTTTTAAAAACTCTTTTGGCTCATGAATAACTTGGTGGCTCTGCTATGAGCTGCTAATTACATGGAAAATTTACAACAAAGAAGAAAGGGGGTAGATGGGTGCAAGACCCAGAAGAGGGTTACTCTGTATGTAGTTTCTAACAGCTAAAGTCAGCTATATCTTAATTATATCTATGTTCAATGGCATTAAAAAATTATCCTTTCTGAATGGGAAAAGTTCACTATAGACACAAACCAAGAAAAACACACTCTCTATTAGGTTAAAGTATCTTTAAATTTCTAACTGCTGCAGAAGAAATGGCACGGCAGGTTTGGAAGTACATTCAACTAAACAGTCACAGAAGAAAGCATTGGCCAAAAAAAGAAAAAAAAAACCACCAAAGCATGTGACAAGAATATTCAACCACATCACCTTTTTTTCATATCGTGTGTAAGTGAACAGTGAATCTTGGCGAGAACCCAGCCAGCTGAGGGGAAAGGTTTTCACAGTTCTGTTCTAACCACCAGTCTGTTTCTATTTTTTTTTTTTTTTTTATTTTGGTAAGTTTGGGACATTTCTGTCTGCAAGCTGACCCATTCCTTAAGCATATATACATGTCACTTGAGGGTTTAAGAGTCAGAGACATTGAGAGACTGTCCAGATCCCCCTTTTACAGTCCAAGAGACAACTCCAAGAGGCTGAATTACTACTGGGATTTGAAACCGTATGTGCAAGTTTCTATTTCTTCAGCTAGTAAAAGGGCTTTGTTTCTATAATTTCATATGCATTAAAAATAAATGTGTAGCAAGTAATATTTTAAACTAACTTTCTGTTATACTCTTGGCATCATCTCCAAAACAGTCGTATGTCTTAATGACATTCCATTTATTTAACTGCTTTTCTCATTAAAAACACTGCCCTGGTGGTACTGATTGCTCAATGTTTGACTCTAGATTACACAGATCTGCATGAAGAGATGAAAACCCAGGGCAGAGCAGCAGTCCCAGAGAGGGAACTTCCTTGCTGAGAGTTTAACGGGTTGAGGAACAACATGCATTGTCCGATGCACTTATTATCCAGGAAATTACTCATCACTGTTAGTGATTCTCACTGAAAATACCAAAATAATCCAAAAAACTGGACCTTTCAGCTAACAGTGGGTCCAGCACTATTAAAGTTATCATGCATGATTCTGCACATTGAACCATTTTTAAAATTAAATTAAATTAAAGACAAAAACTGATGACGTATTTTTCATTTCATTTTGTTTGATTTATCAGAAAAGCAGATTTTATCAGTGCCCTGAATGGGTTTGTTACAACACCGTACAGACACCTACGCACTTTGAGATCCAAAGTCCTTGGGGTTTTTTGTCTTCACAAAGGTGGCTTGACCAAGGCTTTGTACTCTGAGGGCAGGCCCTTGAGCTAAGAAAGGGTGAAAAAAAGAAGTGTTATAGGGATGAGAATAAGAAAGTATGAGAAAGTCATTAATGTTTTAAGCTCTCCCCTGGCTAAAATGTGGGTTTTGCCCTTGCAGTGAAGATCTTGGGAACCAACAAAAGTCAGTACCCTGGACTGTAAAAAGCCTTGCAAGGGACTCTTCCCCACTTGTGCCGAAGGACGGTGAGAATGTGAAGGCCCTGTGGTGCTTAGGAGCTGTCTGAAAGCCTGCAGTGATAGCACTGATGGAGAGCTCCGAGCTGCACTGCTCTCAGAAGGAGGGCCCCTAGGAGTGATTTTGGAGCACAATACAGATCCAGCCATAATGGTCCAAGGGTGGCTGCCAGTTGGCAGGGCCCCTCCAGGATGTGCATGCAAGGATTCTGTCTGTGAAAAGTCCCACGTAATCTTAATTTCCAATCAGTACATGGTGGCACTGAGACTCAGTGGGAGAAGAGGTGCTGTCAGGCTCCCAGAGAACTCTGAGAATGTCAAAATGGCACCTCCACTCTGAGTCTCTGCTGCATTTTGCAGGATGGACATCCCAAAGATGGTGTGGTACTCTCAGTAGAGAGTTTCTGTCCACGGAGCACACAGTGTGTGTCTTATTTCTTGTATTTGTGCCTCAGGAGGCTCTGCTGTGTTGCACAAAGGTGACACAAAGTCATGACTTCGTGTATTCCCTGTGAAATCAATTGTTACTGGTACAAGGAAATGCAAGGAGTTGCTCAAGAAATGAAGATTACAGGTTATTGCCTCATTTTCTGACTATTCTGTCGATGGACCACTCTGTGCAAAGATCAGAGTTAAAATATGCTTCAACAGATTGCCATGTGCTCTCAGTGACCTGCAGACCAGGAAGACATGAGTAACACGCTGAGATTGGAGCTGCTTAATAATACAAACGCTTCAGTGATGTGCCAGGTGCTGCCTGAAGGCATCAGCTTTCAGATGGGACCCGCAGCTCTTTGTCTGAGCTCTAGCATTTTGTAGATAAATGATCACATTGCACTTTTAGGAAGAGCACAGGGACAGCACCAGGTTTCTAGCTAACATTCACTTTCTTAACACATCATATAACATACAGGGCTGTTACTGACTGAAGCTTGGCTGTTAATGTTTACCTACACAGTCACTGTACTCACCAGCACCTAATTCATCTGCAAGTGGTCTTTAGGATTTTGAGAGAGATATTAAATAAAACTAAATTACCTTTTTCCATTTTGTCTCAAATATAAATCTCTGTAAACATAAACCAATCCTGTGTGTGCAGTTGGAGCACAAGCTTTGCTTCTCATTTGCTTTAAATGAGAGTTTTCACATCCTTCTTGAGAAGCAGTATCATTTCTGCTTCGAATGCTAATAACATATTCAAAGGGACTGAAAGTTGTGAAAGGAATCAGCAGCTCAAGTCACAGGTGCACTTCTCTTGCAACACTTTCCTGAGGGAGTGTGTCTGTGTGTAAAGCAAAGGCCATGTTAGCAGCAGAGCTTCCCATGCCAGCATTTCCACCTCTATTTGTTATCATCAGATGCAAAAGTTATTTCTGCAAGCAGCAATTAACTAGCAGTGGTTTAATTTTTCTGGGGCTTGTAGGCTGTTCTCTGCAGAATGCAATCTCACATTAGAACTTAATTATTTTAAGAGTGTGGAGAAATAAAAGAACCTTGACAGCAAGTTAAGCATGAGCTCAGGGAACCAAGGGTCCCTGTCCAAGTCACTTTCCTCTGCTGATTGATTATGGATTTGTTGAAGATAAGATTTAGTTGATTTATTTTTTATATATTATGTGCACTATCCTTGTGACAGCTGACAGAATCTTTGAATGCAAAGGCAAACGAAGAAGTTCCTGTACTAAGTTCGTAATTTGCTAGGCAAATTAAGATACATTGTTAAGGCTGCCAAATGTCTGTGCAAAACTGCAATGATGTACAGCAAGGAGTAAGAGATGCTGCTCTGAGAAAAAAGATGTGGTTTCCATTTACTTAAGCATTTATCACAGGGAGGAATTAATTTTGTTATGCTGTGTTCCCTAACCTGGCCTTTCGTTCACCTGAACAAAAGTGTAAATAAGTCATGTAAATCACATGCATAATGTACAGAATAGACATTAACTGCAAATCTAAGTTGTGCAAAATTTTGTGTAAAGATGGAATTTAACATTTTTTTAATGTTGCATACATTTTTTTCCTGATAGAAATGACACCCCCCAAAAACCCCAATGAAGTACACTCAGTATTCAGATAGAACATCAGACTAGCTCAGTTTTCAGTGTGAAAATACATTGGTATGAGAGTGTCACTACTCACTCATTACTTGCTTAAAAAATTTACAAGTGATGGAGCTGGTCAGAAAATAATGTCAACTGTCCCTGTAGTCTGTCTCAGGTTATTTTTGGGAATCACATCAAATTTTGGAATCTAAAAAAATATATGAACAAGAACAAAAGCTTATAGTAAATTTATTGATATTCCTGGTAAACAGGATATATGTGTATGTTATAAAATAAAAAAAAAGTCAGTATGTTGTTGGATATAATGTCTTAATTCTGTGTACAAATAGGTAGAAAACCTGAGAAATTACTTACAAATGTTGCAAACTTTTCGGCATAATGACTTCTTCTGTGACAAGTGTTCAAAGTAACAAAATTCTTTAAGAGATCAGAAAAGAACAAAGAGATTCTGTAGAAACAATGGACCAAATATATCTCAAGGATAACCCCACTGAGATCAGTGGAATTGCACTAGGGATATACTTGGCCCAGTGACTCCAGAAATGATGTTAATGAGAAACCTTAACACTACTGCTAGAGAAATCTCTATTTAAACCATGCTGTGGCAGTTCATGTGAAAAAGTAAATGGCACCTTCACACGAACTGCACAGCATGTGAGTGTGAATCAACAGGCTATGATAAATCGGTTTGGTTTCCTTCTCCCAGACCTAAGCAAATGCATTATATTGTAGCATTTGAGAAGTTATAGTGAAGGTTGTGTATTATTCCATTACATTCTAAAAAGCCTGATTGGATTCAAAGGGCCTCATGTTGAAAGATATATCATAATTTCTACAAAAAAGAGAAACTGTATCTCAGATTTAATTTAATTTAATTTAACCATATCTCAGATAAATCCCTATTAAAAATTCCCTTTTTGTCCTAAAACTTGATCTGGTAGGCATCAGTAAGCTCTGGATGAAGAAATGTTTTCTAAGATAAAAGCCTCATATTTTTCAAAGGAAAGTAAACCTGAATGGGTTTCTAAAAAAATTTTACTTTCTCATAGAAAGAAGCAATGATTTAAAAAGTGCAGAGGAATGTAGTATCTGACATCCTGTGACATGATAAATCCTGAAAATATTTAAACCCACAGAACTTGGCCTACCAGAGAAAGGAGTGACCCTTTCAACTTAAACTGCTGATGGTAAAAAAAGTAAGACAGGATCAAGATTATTTTTAATTTAGAGTAAAGTACTCACAAATAACAGAAGCTGAAAATGCCTGGATTGCTTTGGCCTGCCTTACACTGAATGCTGCTCTTACATAAAACTGCTCACCAGCAGAATTGTAGGCATTCCACATTTGTTGTTCCTAGGGATAAGTGGGGAAGCTGAAATACAGAAAGATAAGGTGGGCAGCATCCCTGAGATGGGAACTAGTAGTGGAGTCAGGATCTCACCACACCCACTGATGTGAGAGGCAAAATCCAGCAACAATATCCCCACACCATATCACCTACATAAAATATGACTGATCCCTCCAGCTCTTTTCTGTTTGAGGATACTGTCTTCAGTCTCCACCAAAGAGCAATAACTTGTTTCCTAATCTAGTGTCTGCTTGCAGTGAAGTGTTCAAACTTTTCAAAAAAAACAACAACCCAAAAGGCCCTCAACAGTCTGTGAGAGAGATCATAAATATGATGCCTATGTGCTGGACTGAGCTCTCTGCGCTGGGTTTGGTGACCCTGGACGTCACTTCCAGTCCTCTAGCCCTACGAACTGTGATTTCATTCCAGAGGTCACTGGAAAAGAAATGCAGCATTTCACAGATTTTATCTAGCACATGCAAAATGATCGTGCTCTGACATTTCAGCTGTTGAAAAGAGCCAGTATTTACTACCTCACATGAAAAAGAGCAGAAGGCTAAAATGCGTAACAAAGTAAAGCCATGATATGAGACAGATGAACTCATTTAGATAAAATAAAACAAGACTCAACCTTCATCTGAACTTCAAATTGAAGCAGTTAAAACTGTCATGGAAGGAAGATTAAAAGTTAGTCAATTTATTTGTCTTCCAGCTCTGTTTTTCACTTGAGACTGCTATAGAAGAGCTGGCTGAGATTTAGGGGAGAGCAGTTCCTGCTGGTGCTACAGCTTTCTAAGTGATGCTGAGCCAGGTACTTAGCCTCTCATGCCTCATTTTCCAGTCACACCCTGGTGTTCCTGCTCCCTCTCCTTGCTGTCTGATGTACATACTTTAAACACAAACTTTAGAACAAGAGCTGCTTTCTATTATGTGGTTACACAGTGCCCAAGGTCCCTCTTCCAGCCGTTGTGTCCAATGTGTTTGCAGTACAAATGATGGTGTAGATGAAAATATTTTTATCTCTATGTCCTCCATTGTCACCTTGATGGATAAATATTTTTGACAGAGATATATTCTTCTTATTCTATCTCTTTGGTTTAGCATTCTGGTTATAACTCCTGTGAATTTAAAAAGCAGTAGGAAAAGAGACAGAAATACTGGACACAGTTTTGCCTGCACTATGTAAGCCCCGTGATATTACCATGCCTTCATTCAAAAGTTAGGAGCAAGCAAAGGCATTGACTACATTTTAATCCATACTTTATGGTAAGCAATTATTGTTCTGCTATGTGTCATTTCCCTCTATACTGTTGCAATAACGTTCTGGATTTTTTGCATGAATCCTTTGAGTTAGAAATGTTCCACAAAATCTAATGGAAAATATTTTTATAGAAGAAAATGTTATGTGACTCAGCATGGTCCCACACATAATTTGTTCTAAAATTATTCAGAAATGTTAATTTCTCTATTTGGACTGCATAAATAGCTCAAACACCCCCAAATGAGCATAAAAAATAACTAATGTTTGATGGAAACTGTCTTTTGGGTCCTTTAACCGCTGTTTCTACACTCGCCATTTTCATCCTGTTTTGAGTTGCCAAGCATGGCACAGAAAGGAGTCAGCAAAACACCTTTGGTTTTCCTACAAGTCTTCATTTGTGAAACAGTCTTTAACCAAAAGCAATAATCCTTGCTACAGCTCAGGAAATTAGACAAAGTGAGGTTTAGAACACTCATCAATGGATTTCTTCAAAGGAAGAAAATACTCATTCAAGCTTCTCGATCTTTCTGTTGAGGCCTAAGGGATGTCATCGTCTTTCCTTTCCACTGCCAGTGCCCCACTTTGTCTTCCACCTCCAAGGCACTTTGGGAAACCCTTGCTCTTATTCATTCTCATCTTATTCAACAGAAAATAATCTAGTCAACAGGCATAATAATGATGTGAGGGATTCCAGTCAGCATAGAGCCCTGGAATCATGATGGGTGGAAGAGGCCTCTAATATCGTTGAGTCCAACCATTAACCTGCCATGACTTGAGCTGTCTGGAAATCAGCCTGGATACCACTATAAAAAATTCAGTGCTTGGGGCACTATTGAAACTGGGCAGAGAAGGCACATAAGAGCCATTCTACTTAGAATTTTGAATGAGTAAAAAGATGATCTAATAGCATTCATTACATACTCACATGATAGAAATATACCAGTCAGTTGTATTTTTCAGGGTTCTACCAAAAAAAAAAGAAAAAAAAGGCAGCAAGAAAGTTCAGTGCAGGACAACTGGAACAAATAGTTAAAAAACTAATGTTAAAGAGGAGAAAAAGAAGAAATTGTGGAAGAAAAAAAAATTCTATCTGATTCGAAGACCTTCCATAACTAATATGTGCAATGTGACACAGCGCTGTCTCTGCTAGCCTGTGAAGTATTTATAGATTTTGATAGGGTTTTTTTGCAGCTGTGTTGAACAATATTTGAATGTTACCACAATCCAAATACAAGTAACTATTACAATAACAAAACATTGTGAATCATTCTCTAATTATCTTACAGCCTGTGTAATAGTAACTGTGTTAATAATTTAAATGGTTTGCTGTACTTCCGTTCTTTATGCAGCGATATTTAGAAGCGTTCCCATCACTCTGGCAAGGTACACTGCTGAGTTTATGTCATGCCAGTCACTATATGGTTAAATAATAATTTGAAAACCTAGCAAAAAGGACTATAAAGTGAATAGGTCAGTCACAATCATTCATGGAAAGGCAGGAACCATATTAAGGCAACAGAATATAGTTTGCCCTAACATTTTGGAAGAGAGGCATATAAATCACTGTCAGTGACATTACAAAACTGTCTCAGCTGTAACAGCAGGAGGCAGGACAATATTTACTGATAATTCTAGTTGTTGTTTTTATCAGTATTCAACTCTGGTATTTCTATTTCCTTAAAACCCCCTCCCCCAAAAGATTTAAATTACAAATTCCTGTTCTTATATAATAATTTTACCCTACCACTATTATTAGGATGTCAGCTCTCATTCTTGGTCAGTTCTTCAGTTTGTAGGTAGTTATGGGCGAATTAGTCCTTACCTATTACAAGTGTTTTCCCTATTCAGCTGAAAATGACATTGAAATGAATTCAGTTTCTGTAGTGACATTAGGGAGGATATTTTCATTTCAGTTTCTGCTACAATCCATGCTACATTTTTTATTTGTTTTCAGTTTGTCAGTGGGGCCCTCAGTAATGTTCTGAAACTTCACTCACAAAAGAATAAAGGTTTTAACCTCAGGAGACCTGGCAGAAAACTACAATAAAATTAGAGAGCAGCATACTTGAAAGGAAAAAAAATACAGTTGATAAAGGAGAAAAAAAAGCAGAACTGCCCCCCCCCCGGATGCAAATTGATCTATTCTATCAATTAATTCTGCAAAGAAAGTGAAGAAAGAAGAAATTGAAAAAAAAATTTCTTCACTTATCACAAAGTGAATGAGTTTGGACAGCATCTCTGGAAATTATCTAGTCCAAACTCTCTTGCTAAAAAGAAGAGTCAATGACAGCAGGTTGCTTAAGACCTTGTTGAATTTTGAATATCTCGGGGGACAGAGACTCCAAAATCTCACCAGGCAACTTTGTCCAGTGTTGGATCAGCCTTGTAGTAAAAATGTTTTTTACTTAAATTTTCTTAATGGAATTTCCTATGATTCAGTTTGTGCCTTTTCCTTTCAATGGATAGCACAGAGAAGAGTTTGATTCTGTCTCCTCTACACTCTCCCTTTGCACAGACTGATGAGATTCCCACCTTGAGCCTCCTCTTCTCCAGGCTCAGCAGTCCCACCTCTCTCAGCCTCCCCTTGCATGGCAGATGCATCAGTTCCTTGATCATCTTCCTTTCCCCTTACTGGAGGGAGATTCTATGAAATCTATGAAGATTTTTTACTCAAATACACATTATTTATGCATACTAACTATACTGATGTTGCACTTATTTTAGAAAGTACCACACACCTGCTTTAGGGGGAGGTCTGCAGGGAATGCTAGAATTAGATAGGCCTGCGCAACATTAATTCAGTTCATGTAGTGTACCTAATACGATTTTTAACCTATTTTGGGGGGGAGGGGCATGACTATTATTGATTCAGTCTACATATTTGTTTCCTCTTCACTCTTCAGTCTGTGGCTTGAGGCCCTTTTTTAACATTTATAATCAAACCCTGATCTGGAAAAAGCATTTATTTTTTTTCACGGACTTTTCAGTGTAACTTCCCACTCGTTTAAGTAGCTGTGCCACAAATCCTCACAGCACCCCTGTGAGGCAAGGTAGCATCTCTACTCCCATTTCAGAGACAGTCTCTGGCCTGAATTTTTAAAGAACTCTGCATTATTTGCTCTTTAAATGTCCCCACTGACTTTGGTTGCAGCTGCCAGTGCTCAGCACATTTGAAAATCCAGGCTTCTAGGGCTGCAGACTGGCTTGTCCAACACAATCAGCTTAATCATAAAGCACAATGTTTTTGTCTAGTGAGATAACAGTTTGGAATAAGGGAAAATCCTATTCAATGGAATCTTTATGGTTACAGCTCCCCTGAATAACTGTCCTTTCCACACTCCTTCATTTCTTAACCACTGTATGAGATATACAGCATGTGGTAACGGAATATGAAATGCATGCATTTTGCTGAGCAAATCTCTCACTTGAAATGTGAGGTCTTTGGTTTGAAAATAAACACGGTTTGAGGCTCAGCCGGGAAGTGTGTGTGCTGCTCCAACAGCCCGGTCCCACTCTCCTTGGCCAGTCAGCTTTTTCACACAGCATCAGCCTGATCTTACACTTTCCCTGTGACAAGCTTCCAGAATAAGTGTGAAAAGGAAGATCACTTTCCACTACCCACAGGAAACGAAATGACCCTTCTGTTGTCAGCTGGATGATACGTGAGCTGTATCCCCTGCAGAAGCCAAGGCTTGTATGGACTTGTTCTCATTAAACAAAGCTAAATACTGGAAGTACATTTAAACTGCAATGTAGGAGCTCCATAGGCTCCATCTGAACTTCTAGAATTGCTTCTGGTAGGTTTAAGGTATTCAGCCTTAAGACCGAGTTGCTGGATGATGCCACTGCAGGTTTTACCTCTAGCTGATAAAAATGGGGGGAATGTGTGTATGTGTGTGTGTGTGAGGCTGTCATGAACTAATCTTGAGGCATCTCAGGGTTTCAGTGGCCCATCACAGCTCTAGAGAGTAGTTTGCATTGTGGCAGCCTGAACCCAGCTGTTTGCTACTCAGAGAGTCCCCATCCAATACACTGCCTCCAACTAAGCTAGCAAACTGCAGAGCTCTGGCCACATTGAATTGTAACCTGTTTGTCCAGCCCCATCTCCCAGTAAGTTTAGGGGGCAGAAATACACCCCATGAAGCTCAGGAACTGTTGTTTGACAGACTGCCTCTGTTCTCACTGTCACAGCTGAAATCCAGACCAAAGTAATGCTTCCAACAAACCCTTCTGGAGACGGGGCAAGAGGAAAGTCGTTTTCATATTGCTCTGCGGATGATCTGCCTCAAACAGCATTTCTCTTTCTTCCCAGGCACATGGCAAAAGCCATCTCCATCCTCATCTATGCACTCCCTGTGCTGCTGTGCTCAAGTTATGCCTAGGGATGGCATATTAATAGATTGTCCTCCTGTGTATGTTTAATTTCTGAGGCTGATGACCCGAACATGATATGAGCACTGACAGCCATTGTAATTGTATAAACTTGGGGAGAGGGGGGAAATTAAATAATCATAACAAAACCAATTGTAAAGAATAATAAGATTTTCCTTTTAGTGCAATAATAGTGTCATTAATTATTGAAAAAGAAAAAATAACAAGGAATCAACAAGGCAAAAAGTAAATGAGCCTGGAAACTGTAATTCCTTCTTATATAGGAGTGCCCTCTGCAGTCTAGTTCCTGGGGAGAGATGCTGTGCCCACTTACATGATGCTGTGCCAGAGGAAATCAGAAATAACCTGGTCAAATCCAGTGCAGAAATTTGGGATGTGGAACAATAAATGAACCCCTGAAGCATGGGGTCCACAGTATTAAAAGACCATTCCCTAGACAAAATGCTAGGACATGTCTGATGGACAAGCTGAAAGACCCGTGCACACTTTAGGGGTGGGTTTTCAGATGTGAACGTTGCAGCTAAGAAGTCATGACTTTAATCATTGCTGCTTAGACATGGAACAGTTTACTCTTTGCTTTAAAGCTTAGCAGAAACTGTAAAGCGATCTTCAGGAATGTTCTTCAAAGGGGACATTGTCTCTGTCCTTTCAGGATTTTAAGCTCTAAAGCTGGCCACATGCTGCCATAATATTTTAATGTCATTCCTAGCTGGCAGGTAGCAACTTGCTTTTCATCAGTGCCTTATGGAAGTAACTCAAGCGTTAAGATGTGACCTCATTCCTAAACACACGTTTCTCCATCCACTGCAAACTTTACAGGAGCATCATTTCTTCTTTTATGATGCTTCACAAAAAATTTCTATTTTTAATTTTAAAAAAATTGTGTGGAAAAGAATATTTAATTTGAGATGGAAAAAGCCCTAAGCCTCTAAAAGTTTATACTGCCTCCAATTACTTTTCATGCTTGACTATGTGGCAGGGAATAGTTCATTATGCCAGGTCACCAACTTTGACATCTCTAACCTCACAATAATGGTCCTTTTTGTAATGTACCAAAATTGAAAATCAGTTTAGTTTATGTTCTCACTAGGTTCATGGCTCTGGTGCCTAATATATTGCTGACTTGTAGGTCAGCATTACTCCCCAGTGAGGAATATTAAATAGCCACAGCTTATATTAGAAGGGGTGAAAAGGTCCAGCTCAAGTCTGCTGTGTAGTTCACATTCGTTAGTGCTTTAAAAACTCAGTAAGTTGCATAATGTTTCCACTTATCCATGAAATTGAGGTATGATTCATATCACAGGCATCTTTAAATGATTTGTAGTCCACTATTTAAGTATGTATTCCACATAAATAAATACTTCCTGAGTTTGTATACATGATTTGTGCTAGTCAGTATCATAAAAGAGGCACAATAGTGCCTGGCCTTTATTACTGTGGCAAGAACTTCATACATCTAATGGAGAACCCCCAAACAGCCACAAGGAATGGTGTAATACAAAGCACCTCTGTTTGGAAAAGACATTTTTGGAGCTTATCAAAGTGTGAATGCTATTTCCCTCCACCGAAAACTTCTGTTCTTTCCACTCCCAGTACTCTCTGTGCCTTCTAAAAAATTCATTTTAGGGCTATGTTGTTAAAATTAACATTAGCATGTGGGATACAGTGTTTGACTGCTGATAGCTGGGGTGCTCCTTGAAGCTGCTCATTCCTGAGCTCTATCTGTGAAGCAAATTGGACTGGAGCTGGGGGCCTTGCTTTACCTGTGAGCACACCTGCCTTCAGTAACAACTGTTTCTGGGGTTTTCATTTTAGAGAATAAGGTTGGGAAAGAGAAGATATTTATAGCTGTCTGGAAGATGAAGGATGATAGCTGTTCAGAAAAAAAAACCCCACTTTCTTTCTCTCACCATGATACAGCTACAATGTCTGGTAAATTATTTGCAAGAAAACCAAAGATGCTAAGTTTACAAGCTACACACTGCACGTTGCACAGTTCTCTGTGCAACAGCCTCTGAGTATCCTCTGAGTCATGTCTATAGGCAGATCGAGGGCTGCAGAAGGGGTGAAGCAAAGAACCGTGCCTTCACCTCAAAACTCTCCCTCCAGCACAAAATCCTTGTGGATTCCTTACTCAGAATGTGTAACAGCAGTAGGTTCATCATGCTTTTGGTATCAATACACTTTAAGATTAATGTGGCATTTTAATCTCTAATGTGGGTGTGATTAGTTCTTTTAAAGTCATTGGAACTCAGCATAAGTCAAAACACTATCAGATCACAACCTTTTAATTAGCAGTATGTTGTTATAAGCTTGGTAAAGGAATTACTGAGCAAAATGGTACAAGCTGATTTATTTGAGTCAGATGAGACAGGGATCACAACAGACTGTTGGCCGATGTGTCTGAATCTGTAGGAGTCCCAGCTAAATAAGATATGATATTTTTTAGTTCTAATTTCTCTGATATCTTTTGAAAAGAAAAATACCTACACTTCAAGAAAAGGTACTTTCTGCAGAAAAAACCCCAAACCAACCAACAAACAAACCCTTCACATACTGTGTGTTTTTCTCCTTGAACAATAACATTTCTTCATTGTCCCTTAACCGCTCTGTCTCTTGTTTCCACAAGGTAAAAAAAAAAGCAAAAGACAACCCACATACACCACTATTTTGCTTTATCATAATGATGGTGGACATCTTCAGCTTCTCTCAAAACATTGACATATTTGTTTCACTGGAACAGCTGAATTTGTCATATGGATATTTATATTGATATGAACTACATTATGTTCTCGAATTTTAATTTAAGAAATATACTGTTTTGTTTTACTGTCAATTCCTCTTTCTCCGCCTCTCCTCTTTTTTTTTTCTTTTCTCTTTTCTGTTTTAAATCTGTTCTCCCTTTCTGCTGTTGTCATGTAAAATTGCCTAAAAGACATCCAAGCCATTAATGTGCACGTGGCTCTCAACTGAGCAAAACAAGCTGCCTGGTGTGCAGACAGACTTTTCAGCTAAAATATCTCAGCTAAACCTCCTCTGTGACATTGTGTAGGCCAATCCTGAAGTCCTGGAGCACGTTCCACATGCAGTGTCCTGCACAATGACCTTGCTCACCACAGCTGGGCCCAACTGCACTTCCCTTGCAGTCCAATTGCCTCACAACTTCTGGGTTGATGACACGCAGCTCTGGACTCATCTCTTTCATGGGAAAGTATGTCAACTTTTCCCATGGAAAAAATTGCCACTTGGCCCAAGTGTCCTGACTTCCCTACACATCTGTCAGAATAATTTCCTTGAAAACTTATTTTCTTGGTCAGCAAGGTGAGAACACAGTCATTTTTCTCTGTTTTCTTTCCAAAAACTTATATCTAATACATGTGAACAGTCAGAAACAAGACAGATCAATGGACTCTACATAGGCACAGCAGTTGCCTATAAATGACACTTATGCTGGTTCAGAATATATGACATGGCAGGCCGAAATGCTCAGATAAAACTATAAACAAACAACCAAAATCATTACTGCAATTCGAGAACCAGCTAGAGACCACTTGGACATAAATCACTTCGAGCAGAAACACAAAGGAAATATTTCTGAAATGTTGGCTGGCAGCCATCTTAAAAAGGGGCTTTTATTTTTAGGTGGACCATATGGAAAGGCATGACACTTCTGGCTAACATCTTTTTTTTCCCTGAAGATCACAATATTTTCATTCAATGCTTTGGTTTTTCTGCACATTAGAATGTGTATTTATGAGAAAAATAACAGCTCAAATCCTCATTACTCTTCATGATTTCACAATTATAGCTGCTGTACATGACCTTCCCAGCCACAACACTGCACTGATCTGCCAGTGCAGGAGTCCCCCACTATGACAGAGCCTGCTGAGCATTCTCGTGAGGGTGTTTTGGGGAGGACATGGGCCTGGGCAAGGGGCAGAACCAACTCCCAGAGGTCCTGGGCTTTGGGGACTGTGAGAAGGAGAGATGAATGAAAGGCTACCTATTGAATTGGGGGCCAAATTCCCTGTCTAGCTTCAGTTTTGGGACTCACCTGTCCTGCACTGTGTGCACCATGGCACTCACATGGCTGGGCTCAGATTTAATCTGCTCCAAGGACTGCAGAAGTGCTGTCATCCAACAAAACACTTTATGGAGCTCACGGTGGTGTTTTCTTCTGTCAGCTTCAGGCACAACACAGGGTTTTGTAAAGGAGAAGCCTGGGTCTTCCGCCGTGGTGGTCCCTGAGGGTCATCTCAGGAAGCTCCAGGGAAAGAGAAGAGCAAGCAGGGATTGATGGGGAGGAGAAGAGGGCAGTGTCTGGGTCACCCATGGCATGGGGGCATCGGACCTAAGCTGTCCACATCATAGTGCAATTAGAAATGCTATTCAGTAGCTGCAAGGAGGCTTTTCTGTGCTTGTCACGCTTTTCTCTGCTCCCTGATACTTCAGAGGGAGAGAGGGAAAAGCTACCTCCTCTCATCCATCCACTCTTCTCCTGGCATCAGTGTGCAGGCAGGGACCCCCAAATGGGGCTATCCCCACTGAGGGGAGAAGAAGATGGGACCCAACACCCTTTGTCATGCAGGATGGCGAAGTTTCCTCTGACTTTCAACCGTGACTAATATGGGCAACCCTGCTCTGTCCCTAGCTTGCAGAAGGTGGGGTTTTTGCCTTCATGTGTTCCTGTAATACACTCAGTACCCTGCAGCACAGTGACGCAAAGTCCGAGAAAGGGCAGCCTTCATGCATTTGGTGAAATTAATGCTACTCTACAAAAAAGTCCCCTTTTTAAGGTTGTGGGTATTCTTGACATTTCTTTAAAGTGAACTGCAATGCACACTGAACAATGTTCGGAGTCCTGCTGAGGCTTCAGTAACTTAATTATGCTTTATTCTTTCTAACCCACCCACATACATGCTTTACCAATTTAAACTTTTTATAGATCCTCCTAAAGTATTTTCTGCTGTGCTTTGCTCTTAACATCACACTTGTTTTTCTCACTCCAGTCCTTGCTCAAGTACAGGGTGCCTTCTTATGCCTGTGTAATGTTGTGCAAGATGGTTTCCATACCTTAGCGTGGAGCAGAGCTAAAAGGAAGAAGGAAGGAGAAATAAAAAAACTTTACCTTGTGCCACACCTCTGTCTGGCTCTTCTTTATAAAATACACAACACTGATTTAGGAGCTTTGCTTCTTGCATGCCAATAAATTAATGGAAGCAGACATAAAAAATGCAAATGGAATCATACTCTAATGAAAACTGAAGTGCTTATAACTTAAGGAAATTGTTACAAAGCAAAAGCAATGATAATTGTACAATAAGGTCCAGGCATACACTCCTGCAAGTGTAAAGACTGGGTCTTGCTTACAGATCAAGTTCATATTCTCTGTGTTGGACACAGTGATTAATACAGATATTAATATAATTAAGCAATATACAAGCATATTTCAAATGAAACATCAAAAGATTCATACCAACTTACCTTTCAAATCAGGAATAATTAGAACCATTTTAGACCTATTATTTTCAGCTGTTAGACAATAGCTGATTCCAATGGGATCTGTATCACTGAAAGCCTATGAAGGGTTTTGCAAGACAAAAGTTAAGATCCATGCTAAGCTAATACATCCATTCATCTTGGAGAGCTTCTTCTCCAGCTAAAATTCTCTTTTGTATTTAAGTAGTATAACAAATCCCTCATCAACTCAAAAAAATATTCCCTAGAATAACACTGAATTTCAGGACTAACAGCAAAACTTGGAGACCTGAAAATAAAATTATTGACTTGTGTAGTTGATAATTGCCACCACCTTCCATGAGATTCTTGTGCTGAGTTGAGCTGATTATAAAATAAAAGGAATGGGTTTCCTAGAAAAATGGAAAAGCTGTCTTAAAGAAAGATGCTTTTCAGATCTAAAATACAAGAGTTGAATTCTATTTTCAAATCGAAATCATAAACTAATCAGATTTGCATAAGAAAGAGCAACATGCAAAATTCATGAATTTTTTCTATTAAGGAAAATTATTTCTGGCAGTTGCACCACTTGAGATAAGGGGCGATGGAGACATGAGCAAATGTCTTGGCATTACTTGGTGTGAGCTTGGAGCTCTGCCTAGCCACATTTCTAAAAGACTCAAAGCTCATCTGGCACCCTGTTTAGTCTTTAGCTAATGCATATATTGGGGCTCAGGCTTCCCCTTTGTATTGTGATGTTACCAACACTAATGGCTGTTCCACTTCAGTGCGGCATAGAAAGTGGGGAATGTTTGGCAAGTTATACCCACAGGCAAAGTAATGAACATATCTTCACTGGAAGTCATAGCAAGAGGCTCATTTAGGCTGGTCCTAATCGTGCAGTAGGAAATCAGAGTCTGTTGATAGCTTGGGAACAATAAATAAAGCACAATCCACGTTCTCTCCACCTGCAGGCTTAAGCAGCATGGTACAACCCCCCCGTTTTCATTAGAGTTTACTGTATGCTGAGCTGAAGAACATGACAGTAGATTCTGTTGGAGGTAGACATTGAATGGAAGATGTGAATGTCCATTTCTGGTTATGTGTGGGTTTATGGAAATCTGAAGTCCACCCGGGGCTGCACTGGGATGTGAGGAAGTCAAGCCTCAGAATTAGCTGTATGATACTGGATGGAATAATTTTTTCCTACAAAGGGAAGGGAGATTGTTTTAGAAATGACATTAGTTTATTCTCTACAAAACAGGAAAGACTTGCCTCAGGCAACTGAAGGAAGCGGCAATTGCCATTTTTATTCGTTCTTTTCCTCGAGGGGATATAAGGCGGTGAGTCAACTTTGATTCTCCCCTCAGTCCCACTGTCAGAGAGGCTGCCAAGTATATATTGGGTTCCCAAGGGCAAAAGGCCTTCAAGCAGATATTTGTGATACTTATCCCTGTGGCTAGTGCTGAAAATTAAAGACATATGATGTTCAAACCCAGAACAACAAGCATAGCTTTCCAAAGACAACCAGCTGCTTCACTGGGAACTGCCAGAGCAAACAATTAGGAATTCAGCAAGGATATTCACACGGCCTGCTTTCTCCAGGACAGTTTGGAATTCTCTGCCATGAGGAGAGGCAACTTTGATATTTCAGAAAAGTAATAAGAGTGATTATTCATCACTGCCTTTGTCCAGCTGGGGAGGTAAGGCTAAGTATCTTTTTGAAAGAAAAAATAGCTGAAGCTTCCTCAGTCAGCAGGGCAGTTCATGAAACATACATCGCTTGAGTACTGAACATGAATTATGCTCTAAATGGGAAATTATCATTTAAAGGCAAGCTGTTCAGGAGGTTAACCATCACTATCAAACCTGACATAATACGCTTTATCAAATGGTTTTATAAACGAAAGTGAGAGGGATGGACACAAGTTGCCAAATTCAGCCTCTTTCTGCTAAGCTTCATGTGGGTGCAGAGACTACTTTGCAGGTGTGGTCTAGCATGCATAACACCCCCATCACTGTACTCAAATTAAGAGAGGCAGACTGGAGTCAGCTGTGCTCAGGAGAATCACTCCTGAGGTAAGACTGAGCACTGAACCTGTTACATAAAGCAAACCACTTCCTATGCTAGCTTGTGAAAGAACGCCAAAACTGACACTACTAGAATTCCCGAGAGTATAGTGTTCTGTATATCACCTTTTCATCTTCCAATGCACTTGAGTATACTGTGCTTCTTCCAGGGAATATCACTTCTCAAACTTTATCTCAATACTTGATGGTTATTGACTAAAACCTACTAAATTGAAATAACCACAGAGTTCAGCAAATGCACAGTTCTTCACATATGTCAATACCTTGGCAGAAACTCTAGAAAATGTTACAGAAACAAAAACAAAACTATTTGTCGGTCACAGCTCCAAAATCCCTAAAAAAGTGTTGCCAGAGAAACACCATTTGCGCTGAAAAAGATGAAGATTTCTAAAACGCTGTACTTAAAAAGGCTAACAACAAATTGTTTGGGTATGAGCTGCATAACTAGATGCTCAAAATCATATCAGATTTTTCACTATGGATGGCAAAGCATCAGGACATGAACCTTTTCTAAACCTCATCTAACTCTTGGCTTAGACAGTGATCAAATCTTGTGAAGGCATGACTTTCTACACAGTTTCTAAACTCTCTGGTTCTATCTGGGTTGAACACTTTCAGGAAAACAATCCTCTCTGCAAAGCTGTTAAATGCTGCTTGATATTTCACCGAGTGCTATCTTATCACCCAAGTTGTACTGAGTGTTCCACTGTCAGTTTCCTGTCAGAAACCTGTCTAGTACTTGGAAATGAAAATTCTATCTCAGATCTTACCAGAATATTGTCACAGGGACCTAAATGCAAATAAGAAGTGTATGCATCACCAGAGGTTCAGCAAAAACAGCTTTTTAATTTATAGTTATTTAAATGTTGTTGGTTTCAAAAATCATCCGAGAAGTGAGTGCAACAGTATTTGCATTCCTTCAACAGAGTTAAATATTAATCAAATCAGCTACAGGAGAGAAAGAGAGGAAAAATATGAAGGATAGGGTGGGGGGAAATTGAAATTATTGTATCTGTATTCATCTATTAGTAATTATTAATTTTATAGATACAGCTAGATGAACAAAGATGAAAAGAAGGCGAGGAGAAAAATACATTATTGCACAAAATAAGAACAGACATCACTGAGCAGCTGATCCTCAGAGGTTTTCCCAGATCATTTTAAATGATCTCACATGAACTGCCCACAAGTGAAACTGCCAACTTCACCTCCATTCAGTGCATATTTGAGCCAGGCTTTTACTGAGGCTGTTCTGATTTCTGATCAGAATCTTTTTTTGCTTTGCCCTTCTGCTAATAACATTTGGCACACTGCTGAGCTGCTCTATGAAAAATATAGGTATTAAATTACTAATGGGAAGGGAATGAACAGTTCAACTAAACTACGTAGATGCTTGAAAACCAAAACTTCTTCTTAGAGGTTAGTGAGAAGGTATTATTTCTTAAGTTAGTATCTTCAAGATAGTATTTCTTAAGGTGAACTTTCTTAAGTAGATTTTTTGGCAATTTTTAAAACTCAGCATAATACCAAACAGGTTTTCTTTTCTGTTCTACAGTAGCACCTTCTGAGAAAGTGTGGAAAAACATGTAAAATTTTGTAAGGGCTCTTTCCTGAGTCGTGCAGGTAGAGCTATAAGTGCGTGCTGTATTTGTGAGCAGGCAGAGAATGATAGTTTCCAGTAAAGATTTCAAAAGCATTAAATTCACTTTAAGAAAACTTCTGAAACTTAGACTTTTCCTGTGACTATATGCTACTCGTCTCAAAAATGTAAAACCAAAGAACTCAATCAAAAGCACAAAACCAACAATAAAAAGCCATTCAGCTGGAGGAAGACTGTAACTAGGATCTGTTTCTAGAAAATTAAAACCAGCTTTGCACTCTTCCTATGCATGCTGAAGCATGCATTTTGGGTGTCTCTGCCTGAATACACTGCATTCTGGCAACATGGCAAGAAGCCAATAAGATAAAACATACCATGAGATCATATTTTGTAAATCAGAACTTTCCCAAAGAGTACTGGTAATACAACAGATCTAGAAATTAATGAAAAATACCAGCAATTTCCATTTTTAAAAGTTCAGCTTATCTTTAAACCTATTTACTATCATCTAATGTTAAATGAAATTCATTAAAGTTATGACTGGAACAGTTAAAACAGCACTGAAGAGCTGGACTGGATAATTAACCTGTTTAGGGACCTGGATGACTAATGCATTAGCTCCAAATGCAAATATAAAGGGATATAATTCTGCTGGTGTTATACAACCATAAATCTGGAACAACCCTTCTGAGGCCCCTGGAAATTCTGAGACATTATAGGAATATAGCAGAGCTCAAAATCCATCCAAAATCACTGTAATGCCATAATTCCTTCCTAAACTACATGAGAATATATGTATTTACAGGCACAGGAATGGCAAGATTACAGAGAGAAATTCATAAAAAGAAGAAATTCTTTCAAAGAAAAAAAACCCACAGATATTTCAGCTTGAATGCTTTGGAGTTTTAAATAATAACAACTAACCAATTTTTCATTTCCTTTCAAACTACAGTTGACAAGCAGGTTGTGCTCTTAAATTATCTCTGCATGCAATACTCACAGGCTGTAAACAATGAAACCTAATTAAATTGGTTTGAAAAACGCCTGGTGAAATACTTATGATTAAATTATTTCATCTGTAGATTGGGGCAGCAGATTTCCCAGGGTTGTAATGGTACCTACATTATAACATGGATCAAAGTATTTGCCATGTAAAATGAGAAACAGGCCAGCACAAAACTGACAGAGTTAATTCAGGGTATACACTTTTTCATCATACTAAATGCTGCTTCTGTTCACTGAGCCATCAGTAATCTCAATTCTTTTTCCTGTAAGTACTACATCACTGGTTAGATCAATTTGTCCTTTCAGGGTTATTGTACTTTAATTTGCCTTGTGCTTTACACTTCCTCCACAAGCTCCAGCTTAACAGATTTTTATGAAGATGCAACTACATTAAAAGAAAAATATTGTTATGTCTTCATAGTAAAGCTCTTGAGCCAAAGACCTTCAATCTCCTCTTGGCTATATACATTAAAATTCACAGTTTCTGTACCGCTTCAGAGCATTGCTGTGATATTTCAGTGTCACCATAAATACATGTTCCTTCGTGGAAAATACTTCATCAAGCTAACGATTTTTTATTTTTTATTTAATCATCACTATCACTGCAGAGCCTGAAATACATGATAAGGAAGTAGTAAAAATAACGACAGCAGTGTCTGTCCATAGTGCGCTGAAAACAACCCTTTAGCTCCTGTGCAAACAGCTTGTGGAGTGAAGCAAAAAAAAACACCTCATGCCCCGTCCCTTCAAGGGGCTTTGAGAAACCTGATCTAGTGGAAGGTGTCCCTGCACATGGCAGGGATGTTGGAACAAGATGATCTCTAAGGTCCTTTCCAACAGAAATCGTTCTGTGATTCTGTGATTTGATGAAATGTAGCTTTAGCTAGACAAACACTACCTGCACAAGCCTGCACACAAGCTCACAAACCTCACTTTAAAGATAACAACAGGCTGTGAGATACCACACCTGAATTACCTGTTGCTTTCATAGCTTGGCAACCATTTGGTACAACCACTTGTACAAGCTCCTGCTGATTCTTAGACTTGCCAACAAGTTTCCCTCTTCTGGATGCCAGAGACTGTCCTGTTTAACACACCTTTAAAAGGTTGTGATTTACACCACTGTAGAAGCATTAAATGTGCTTAATTCCATATGTGCTTGCACCCAGCCTGGGGACCCAGAGACAACAGGGTAACATTCATTCACCTGCATGGCTCCTAACTTGGCATATGGAAAGGGCTGTCTGTAAAACAGGGACTACACCTAGAATTCATGGTACCTTTCACTACTAGTCAGACACCTCCTTCTCTCCCTATTTGTGTGAATTGTACACAGCAAACTTGTTTTCTTCAAAGAAAAAGCAAGGACCTCACTTCCCTGTTCATGCAGCAAACTACTCAGTTAGTCTTGAGCCTCCTCCACATTTTCGTCTTTGGCTTTGTAGTTTGATCCTTATTGGAGCCTAAATGTTCACTAAAGATGGGAAACTTTGTCTTGAAACTGGCAGAGCTGTTCTCATTTCTCCACTGGTTGTGCAGAAAAAAGTACTCTGGGTGTTGCACGAAAGCTCAGTTGCTGTTTTAGATGGACTTCCTCTCTTTTCTTGGTCATTTGCTTTAACTATGTGGAGCAGTACTGAGCAAATGAATGAAGGAGATGGAGAAAAACAGTTTGAAATTAATTAAAGCTTAAAGTCTAAAATCACATTAGAGATGATTTTCTGGATATGGATTCTGTTCTGTCCCTCTCCAGCCAGGATTCATTCTCCTGACAGCAGTCCAGCAGCCATTGACATGGACTATCTGCTCCAGTGGTATTCCCCCAGCTGAGGTGCCCAGTGCCCCCTGGCCAGCTGCAGAAAACAGTTAAACTCTGTGAAAATCTGAGCATTTTTGCAAAGGTCCGAGGATCCTCACAGATTGGGTGAAGCCACTGCAATGGCAATGGATTCTGAAGTTGCTGAGAGAAGAAAAGGATCAAAAGTATTAATCTGGGCTACCCCAGGAAAAAAGAGACTAGACTGAGAAAATGCCAGTTGCTGTCAAGTTTTCAGATCAGACTGGATGTCAGCATATTCATTGGACATGGGACGCTTTTACAGACAATATACATTGAAAGTGTTCTCTCTCTTGCTGAAGCTTGAAGAACGTGAGGGTAGGTACTTAAAAACACAACACACAAATGTCAAAGCAAGTAGATCAATCCTAAAATAAGAAAGAAAAGAACAAGCATTATGAGTTTCTTTGAGTCTGGTCAAAGCTGTAGGCTGCTTTACTGTTATCTGAATGGGATCAGATATTGTTGGTATAGCAATATGCAAAAATCAGGTTGTTATACACGCACACAATCTTTTTTACCAGTTAATACTTTGCAATACTACAAACCACCATTTCCCCTCTATGACCTTTCTTAAACAGTCAGCAATCTAAAAGAGGAATACAAGGAATTTTACACTAGATGAAGAAATAAGGAGGATTCATGCAAATGTTCATTCCCATGTTAAATAGAAGGGCACAACAGAGATGATAGAGCTGCAAGTCTTCTTTGGTACTGTGACCTTCCTTGAGGAAATCAATTATTTTTTTCAAAAATAAATCCAACTGTAAGTGTCCTGGGATATCCAGAAGTGAAGCAAACTAGACCTTCTGACTTGAAAAGGTCAGAAATGAAAATCTGTCAATCAGTGATATTATCTAACAATATTAGAGCTGCTCTCTCATTTTTGTCTCTCTAATAAACTGGAGGGCCAGGAAAAAGAGCTATGACGAAGGCACTTGGAAAAGTCACTTATAACCAACAGCAAAACCCAAAGGTAGGTGTAATCCTGTGGACAAGGGCTCCCTCTGTGCAAGGACACTCCCTGTCACAGGACAGGAACAGTGTGCCACAGTGAAAGGTGCCAGCAGTGGGAGGAAACACATAAAGCAAATTAGCCCTCTCCCCTTTCCACCAGTAAATCCATCTGGTAACAGCTGTTACCTATCCAGTTTATACAGTCTCTTCTCCAAAATCTTTGATGTCCAGAAGACTGGAAAATCTAATAGTGTCTTGGGAAAGAGGATAACAAAAATATTGAGAAATTAATAAAAACACAAACAATTCTCTTATTGCAATACTTGCTGAGAAAGAAAGATCTTCAGATCCGGCTAGTTAGCAAACCCCTTTATAAACCAGTCATGAATGAAGGAAATTTACTATTCATGGCTACAGAAATAAAATTTCAAAAAAGGACTTGCTTCTTTCAGCAATCTTGAGAATAATGATGTATTTTTGTTAGCTTTCCTAAGGATAAATACAAAATGAGAGCATTGAGGCTTCCTCTGGAAGCCTGAAGTTTACAACCAAGGCACAGTTCAGCCCATTAGCCAAGGACTTGATTGGCCATTACATCAGCCATAGTGGAATGACACTTGTGCAATGAAGATGGTAATGAGCTAAAAAAGTAGATGACGATATCTCTGGTTCTATTACATGGCCAAACTGGCCAGGAACACCACACTCTGGGAGGTCTATGGTCAGGCACCAAATGTGGAGCAGCTTGGCTGCTACCTGCTGTGCCAGGACTTCCCAGCTGGAGAGGTGGCATCCCGAGGGAGGCGTAGCAAGCCCAACCCCCGCTGGCGATGACATAACTGCTCTCTTTGGCTGCTGGAAGCATCTCTTTAGGATGTGCTACCCTTGACATATGCCCCACAGTACTTAAATGAGGAATGAGAGTCCTCTTGTGTCCCTTTTGCCCCAGACAAGAAGTTGCAGCATTGCGCAAACCCGCCCCGCTGGGGGCATGCCAGCAGGATATGGTGTGCTGCCGCTGCTCCCGCTGGGTCCAGTGGGCTGCCCAGGGCTGTGCTCAGCCAGGGCTTGGCCAGTGGAGGGGAAAACAAATGGCAGCACCTTCTGGGAAACAGGGAGGGGGCCAGCCTCCAGGCACCTGTTGAAACAAGATTATAAGATTTAGGTAGGGAATGCCAATGTGCTTTTCCTGCACGGATCCTGCCGGCACAGCTGCGGTACCTAGCAGAGATTGCAAAACTTCGCACAGAGTGGAGCACTCTGGCTGCTGTAAAATCAGGATAGTGCTCATACCAGATCAGATATGCAAAGTGAGAGAATATGAATTTTGAATATGAATTTTAAAGCTCTCCCTGTAGTACAATCCCATTCACCTACAGCTCCTGCACACACAAATCTCCCCAAAAGGCACCTTGGTTACACATCAGATAATACTCTCAGAGCCTATTTTTTTTTTCTATTTGGAGATTGCTTAGTACAAACTTTCATCAGCTTATTTTTGTTTTAAATACTGCAAAATGTCTCTCTGTTTTTAAGGGGGAGGAAGGTAGAAGGAGGTGGGGGGGGAGGCCAATATATTTTAGATTTTAAGAGAAAGAGCCCCTCCAAAGTGCAAAACCTTTCAAAGACAGACTTACACAGCTTGTGAAACTTGTGTGTGACTGCTCTCTATAACTTGTACCACATTCTGCTTCCTTCACCCTCTGACACATAGCAAGAAAACTGGATTCAAAATGAGATTGCACCATGGTGAATTCATTCCTTGAATTGCATCGTAAGTTTCAGCAATACATAGCGTGGGAACACGTCGATTAGCTCTCTCTTTGAAGAAATTGGATTTGCAAAGGTCAGCAGTGGCTCGGCCCATTTCTCAGCAGATCTTTGGCTTGCTTTTCATCCCGGGACTAGCAGGGAGGAGGTCAGAGAGGAATGACAAAAAGAGCGAGCTTTTTGAAGAGAGCCCAAAGAATCTGACTGTGCTCCCAGCAGTGTGGAGGTTTCTTTTGCTGAAAGCTAATAAAAAGGTAGATTTTAAACCAAGTTTATGAGAATAACTTTCTGAGTTTACTTTACATATTAAACAATTAATTGTTTTGGTATAAACTAAGAAATGCTTTCCAACATAACTTTTGGTCTGGCAAGAGCTGCCTGAAGCTAATCTGCAGAAAAGCCTGCTCGCCCTCCCCCATCCCTCCCACTTTTTCTGCAAAAGGATTCAGCCAGCCTGGAAAAGAGGTAGAAAGAAGCAAAGCTCAGCCCCCAGTGGAAGTGTGAAATCCAGGGAGTTTGTGCTCTGTATTTCTCCCCTGAAACATGTTTCCCAGTTGTTTAGTTTGCTCCTGTGCCAGTGCACTGAGACAGAGGTAGCTTCATTACCCCTTTGAGCCGGAAAATTCACGAAATATTTTGGCTACTCTCTGCACCTTATTAACATAAACTGGACTTTCCTCCTGCTGCTGGCAGGGCAGGGTGCTGGGAGTGTGTGATCAAGGCGTTCCAGTGGCTGTCACCAACGTTCTCCTTAGGCTGGCGGTGAAGGATTCCTCCTGGATCCTGAACAGGGTTTTGCTGTGGCCACTTACACCGGAAAGCCACGAAGGAGGGAAGGAGGTGGGGAGAAAATAAAAGGAGGGCAGGTTAGAAAGGAATCCAAAAATACCAGCAAGCCTGAGTTCCTCCACCTGTAAATATTAAACTTTTCTTGAAGAAATACAGAACACACAGACTGAAACATACCTCCTAGGAAACTGGGAATAATAGACTCATCTGCTTTGTTAGGGTATTTTTTTGGCAGCTCACTTTCTCTGGCTTTAAAGCTCTGTGAAGCCTTGCAATGCGGGGAAAGAGTAGGCAGAATAGCTCCAGCTGCTGTTGCAGATCTCCTCAAACTGTAAAAATTTGCTTTTCCCTAGGTCTTCCAGCAAGCAACATGGCAGCACGCTGACATAAAAGCATGACTTAGAAAGTATCCAAGTCATAGAAGGCCAAATCTTGATGCTCTGTTGATTCCTGTTATGTAGCCAGTACTAATCCAGGTGAATTTTTCTTGTCATTAACTGAGAAATACTGACCTTTGCCCTTACTAATTTGACTCAGAAAATTCTCTTCTGAGTCTGCCCTAGGAATTCTCAGAGGTCTGGCTGCTACAGAAGGTGCCAGCAGGAATACAGCAGAAATACTGCTGGAGGGGAGGGATTTACAGTATGTGCGAAAGAGATGCAGGACACAGTGGTTTAGGCAGATGAAGATGAAAAGGGAGTGGTTATTGTCAAACTGACAGACCAGTGATATTTCTGTGACCTAAGAGGAAGTAATAAATGCTGGGTTTAGGCTTTTAGTGAAGACGTGACTTGTTCACCTGCTGCTTCATAGCTGCATCAGACTTCCACCAATATCTGATCACCACCACTAAAGAGTGAGTCTATGGAAAGCTTGTTAACAGCTCTGCCAAGAAGATTGTGCCAGCTCCTCTCACAAGTGTTGTTACCACAGATCCCGGCAGACCCTGGAATTTCTCATTACCTCACATACCAGCAACTCTTTAAAAGTGCCTTCACTTTCCAGTTACAGAGATGGAAGCATGTAGGGGATCTGAGTAAGGTTCTGCAGCTAAGGGGATCTCTCTTCAGAAATAGCACTTTGTGCTAAATATGAGATCCCATCTAGGGGTTTTGTTAGAGAATCCTTTCTAGGAACATAATTTTTAATTTTTCAGGTTTCCACAACATTTGACCTGAAGATGATTGTAGTTTATGGACACATTGCTCATTTGCAAATTTTTATCTGAGTAGTGCAGGTAAACATATCTGGAGAGCTTAGACATTAGGACATGTATCTGGATTACCTGTGCACAGCTGTTCATGGTCAGCCATTAAATCCCAGAACCAGCTTTTTTTCTCTGTTTAGCATCCTCTTGTCTCTGTTTTCATTTAAACACTCTTATGTGTGATGTTTTTATCAACACTCACTTCAGCATCTTTCAGTGGAGAAAGGCATCCATATCGCACCTTTCACATATGAATGAGCTTCGTAACTGAAAACAAAAAATACTGGGTTTAGCTTTCTTTTTTTCAAAAAACAAACCAAAGAAAGTCAGGAGGTTAAACAACTACAGTTGACAGTACCTTGCTGAGCTGCAATAAAAAAAATTAAAAGATTGGTCTAAACACAGTTTTTTTTATTAAAAGAGAATGAACATAAATTACAGCTGCTGACCACGTAGTTATTCTTTTTATGAGGTGTTTCCCTATACCCATATATGATTTCCACATATAAATTCCCTAATGGACTGAAAACTCCTCACATGAAACTGGCGCTTTTCTTAATAAATTGTCCACAGAATCAGTATTTCATCTCGGATGTAAAAAGTTCACTAGGGAAAAAAAGCATCCCAGTGTCCTGGTGGAAAGCAATACCAGACACTATTCAAGCTAAAAAAAGATCTGCCTACAGATTGTGTAGCATTTTTCCTCTCCTTTTCTACTTAATTATTTTCCATAATTTAATAAAATCCAATATAACATAGCAAACTATAATGGTGCCTGCAGTAACAGCCACTTAGTCTAGAGCAGAAAAAAGCAATTCTGTTCCATTGAGGATTTCAGCATTTTGAGTTTTGTTTCCTTTAAAACTTTCTTGGAGAAGGGCCCCTAGCTCTGAAAGAGTGTGAGCACACAAACTCTGAATCCCTCTGCTCTGAAAGAGCTTGTTTTATGGAATGCCCTCAAACCATGCAGCGTGGAAGCCTGGAAACTGCTCCAGGTCTGCTTACTGAGGTCTTCTCACCAGAGAAAATCGCTTCAACCAGAATCAGATGTTCCATATGGGGTGCTCAGTTGTAAATCTGAGAAAGCACTAAAAATACAAAATTGTAAAAAGATGTCCCCAGAACGCACATGAAAATCCATGTTGATGATTACCTTTGTCACTCCATGCAGAAAAGAGGCAATGCTGAACTAAACCGGATGGCCACATATTCAGGGTCATCTGCTGCTGCTCTTACCCTGGAAGCTCAGCTGTCTCCTCATGAAACCAGTGAGTTCAGCAGAGACCGGGTGAAGAATGTGCTCCTAAGAGATTCCCCCTTCCCGAGAAAAACGCTTGGTTTGACAAACGGCTGGATGTGCGTCAGAACGTGACAGAAGGGGGATGTTTTTAGCAACACTTCGCTGAACCAGTGCAGCAGAGTGTGCTCCCCAAAAGCGCAGTTGCTCTCATTCCCATAATTTACTTTCATCTGTCTTTTTCAAAACCTTCCCTAATTAAGCTTAATTGCCATGCAGTCACACATTAGTGCAACATTCTGTCCACTCATGGACCACCCATGAAATCCTTCCTAGCATTAATCCCGGAAAGTGGTAGACTGCTTGTTTTGTTTTGTTTTCTAGTATGCATAAGTGCCTATAATGCACAGCAATGGCTTTTTGGAACTGATACTTGACTCTGATTATCATGAAAAGATTCTTAGTTTATGTCAGAAAATCAGAGAGGTCAGAAGGGAGTTAGTGTTTTGGGAAAAACAAGCATTTGTGATGATTTGGAATCTAAGACCTTTGGTGCAGAACTCAGACACGGAAATTCCCACCTTTTTGCTATATTTAACTCCTTCTTTGGACAGTTATGGGTTAGACCATAACAATTTGGATACTTTCTGCCTTTGTGAGTTAGTCAGGTTCTCTGCATAGCTTAAGTCTTCAGTGAGAGACTCTCAAAAAGCAGTGATCCCATGACAACCCACGCAAACAATCTTTTTTAAAGATGGACAAAGGTCTGGTCTGGAGGATGCCTCTAAATAGTTTACAGGAGCTGAAATCTAACAGAGTATTTAGAAATGGTAAAACAAAATAACAACATAGAATTACAGGGAAGTCAGCTGAAATATTCTTGCAAGCAGCTGATTGTTCTTTAGAATTGCAGTTTATCTGAGTGCAATAACTCCCACAGTGGAGAAGTCAAGAAGACCCTTGAATTTGTAGGATGCTGAAGCAAAAGCAGCAAGTACCAGGTACCTCAGAAGAGTGTTGGGTGGGCTGAAAATTCACATAACTGGAAGGACAACAAACCTAAAAGACAAGAAGGAAGTAGTGTTAGATAATAAAATTTCTGTAGCAAACAGACAACACGATAACTCGTAGCAGAGAGATATAACATGAGGGAATTTCAGCCTCATTCACTTTGGTGAGTGACTTAGGGAGTCGGAGATCACATAATATGAGTAAAAACCTCATTTACCTTTCACATTGACATGGTTTCTGTGCACTGGCGGAAAATGCCAATATTTTTGCCACTGCTAGAAATACTTTTCTTAGTCCAGAAAGAAAGAGAAAAGGAAGAACAAAATTTAGGTCCAAGTAAATATTTCTAAATTATTAGTAAGTGATTCAGTTACATCTAGGCCTTTCCAAAGATTTCAAGCTTTGTGGGATGTATATATTGGAAAAGGAAAAATGAAAGGAGAAATACTAAGAACACTCTAACCAGCAAAGACTTGTTGCACATGTAATTTATTAGCTAAATTTGTCCAACATACACAGTGCTAGAGAGATGCACTGTGAAAAGAGATTCTGTGAAAAGAGTAGGGTTCTTGCATTATGCCTGTGAGACAAAAGTAAAATAGAGAACAGGAGGTACATAAATTATTGTCTGTGAGTCCAGAGGCAAGTTCTGATGATGATTTAATATTTTAATGTCAAGGAAAATCATTCTCTTCAGTCACACCTTTATGAATCTCTAAACTGAGCAAAATAATCCCCCCTACTTATCGCTTACTTGATTACTATAAAAATGAAAATATATAATTTTAATTGTTTAATAAAAGCTAGAAAATTTCAAATTATGCAAAATTTCTTCAAAGTTTCTTTCTTAAAAGCTACACACACAAACCCTCATTGTTATCTAAGTTGATACTATCTTTGTCCCTTATTTACTGCCCAGCCCTAGCATTCTTTCTAGGTGGCAACAGCACAAGGCAAACACTCATAGCCAAACTGAAGTGACAAGCAAGCAAGCAAAACAGAGGAAAGAAAATGAAAAGTTTGTACTTGCTCTGACAACTCTGCTGCAGGGTGCTGAGGGTACCATAGCTGCATTGAGTTAGTCCTACAATTAACTGGTCATTATAGATAAAATCTGACAATTATTAAAGAGAACCGCCTAACTCAGAAATTCTGGGATAAACTAACACGTTGCAATCCTACTGACACCACCAGCACCACTCTCAAGGAGAAATTGGTGTTGTTCCTTTGTTTTTTCAAGTAGGAGTCATTCTTTCAAATTATTTTCCAAATGTTAACATGTCTACATGGAATAAATGTAGCAATCCTGGAGACTACCATACAAGGGAGGAAGGCTGGTTTGATGTGGGGCTTCTGCACTTCAGGTCCTCAGTGTCTGGGGTACAGCCTAATCCAAGGGGTATAAGATGCAGGGTTAGGATATGTATGTTGTGGAATAAGGCAGTCTGGAACATTTTTGTGGGTATTTACTCAGAGAAAACAGGGTGCCACCTCAGTGATTTTTTCTATGCATCTTTCTACTTGCTTTCCAAAATAAGCAAAATATCCCATCTCTAAAAATACTATTAAAAGTACACAGTTCCTTAGGGAAATGAAGTTTCAACATAATTGTGTCATACGAATGTTTGCCTGTCATCTACTTGCTCTTTCCCCCCAGTTTTAACTCCATTTTACAGAAGGGCAGAGGTCTCAGTGACTCAAGTTCTGACAAGTCCCGTGCAAACTGGGGATAGCTGATGGCTGCACGCACAGCAGTGCTACCCTGGCCACGCACTTGGTGTTCCCTGCCAGGCACTGCAGGCACGAAGGATGGGCAGGGCTGATGGTGGACAAGAGCTGGGAAGCAGACGGTGAGGCAGGAGAGACAGAAATCCGTAGGAAATGAGTCCTCTTTAGCTTGGCTGCCTGTGGCCAACTTGTTAATGGATTTATATAATATTTTTCCTCTCGGTTCTTGAGTTCTACTGAAATTATTTTTCTCGCCAGTGATGCTTTCCAGGAACAGACTGAAGTGCTTGCTTCAAAACTCCTGACAGTATCATTTATTCACTGAACAAGGGGGCACAGCAAACAAGCTTTTTCTTACGTTTTGCTTTAACCTTGCTGATGCCTTTTCCGTGAACTATGAGCCAAATTCCTCCTTTCACTGCTTTAACAAGCGTGTAGATACTGACATGTCCAATCCCACTTTCCCAGGTCAAGATCATGTTTCATTAGAGACCAACTGAGCCTACAGAACTCTATTTTCTTGTAAATGCTGGTCTCACTGATCTTAGTGGGAGAGCATGTGTGGGCTGGGGGCTTTGTACCTACCTGTGTATGTACATACTTATATTTAATTCAGAGATGCAGCTACCCTGATGGTTATAATTCTGTCCAATTGAATGCAATATCAAATACAGAGCCTGTTCCTACAGACTCAGTTTGAATGTGGCTAATCAAATGAAGTCAGTCAGTACTCCTGAGAGTAACAGAAATCCAGAGACACAAACAAATCATGATTAAAAGCGCAGGAAGCCTCATTAGGGAACGATTGCAGCTTTCCTACTTTGTTTTGCTTAATAAATATTTAATTTCTGCTCCAGGCAGAAATAAGAATAAGTTGAGGCTTAAAGAAAGCATTTGTTCTAATGAAAGTATTTTGCTGGCTAATAGTATTACCACCCAGTGAATAACAAAAGAACTGTGAACTCCGTTGATTTAAAGAAACCCCAGAATTATTCAGAAAACCAAATATGTACTTAGGGCCCTAGGCAACAAACATGAGATGCACCCCAGGAAAGTAACACACATTCATGATTATATACAGTGATACCATTTCATGGCTTGTCTGGATGAAATGAATTAATTAAGTTTGTATTGTCCACATTCAGTCCCTGTGATCTAAATACAGGCAAACCTGGGAAATCTAGTCCAGACAAAAAACACCACCTTTCCACCTGGGAGGAAATAATAAATTCTCTCATCACTCAGCCAGTGAGTGCGTGGGGTAGTTTGAATACCCCTGGTGTGGACAGCAGGCAGGAATAAGGCTCCTCGCTGCCCACCCTTGCACCCTCCCTGGCAGCAGTGGAAGCCCCGGAGCCCACCTCTGCACTCTGCCACTTATGGCATCCAGGTAAGGGAAAAATTACTTAAATGAATTGAATAACTGTCAGTGGTTCTCACAAGCTCTTTAGATTTATGCTACGGCTGTGATATAAATCTTTGATTTAGAGTAATGGTGCCTCACCTTCAGTAACTGACATCCTGCATCTTCTTTCCAAAACTAAAGCTTTTGAAAGATGACCTCAAAACTAAAGTTTGAGTTAGCTGCAATAGCAGAGAGAGAGTTTCTGCCACTGATTGCGCTCAAGCAGCCAGGAAGAGTTACACTCACTGAAGGCAAACTCTAGCTAAGGCAGCTTCTGACACGACTGGAAGTCTATTTGCTTTCTCTGTGTTTCCTAAAAACCTGAGATCAAGAAATAATTCCTAACTTCTATTTGCTTTCTATGTGTTTCCTAAAAACCTGAGATCAAGAAATAATTCTATCTTCTAATAATAAGAAAAAAAAATTGATGTTCTGCTAGTTTGGGAAAATACAAACTTTGATGACCTACTTCTGATTCTGTTTCAGAATTGCTGTAATGGTTTGCCTGCTGTCCTCATTGTAATGGTTTGTACCACTGCCCAGGAAAAATCTACTGCAGCAGTGTACTTATTCATGATGAAAATTCCACATGAGTAACACTCAGGAATATTAGAACCAGCCTGTATGTGTATGCACTTAGAATTGCAAATTTTAAAAAACAAAAATAATAAAAAAATACCCCAGTAACTCTGTCTTGACCTTAATAAGCATAGGAGCGTCACCAGTCTAGAAGTGTATAACGTTCATATCTAAATATATCTGTATCTCTGTATAAATATTCATCGGAAGAATTTTATCTGCCTCAAGAACGTAAAAAAAAAAAAAAAATTCAAACAGCAGCTGTTTGGCCTTTAGGTAGACTTCAACAGTTAAAAATAGCCCAGAATCCAGAACAACACCACAAGCCCAGCAAAAACAACGATTATTCTTTGTGCTGAAGCCATTGCCCAACTTGCCAGCACTGATCCTGACTCTGCTCCTCGCTGTGCTGCAAGTACGGCAAAGGGCAGACGGAGCCCCGGACAACACCGGCTCTGGGGCTCGCTGGAGCGCAACAGGGGAGCGGAGCTGTGCCAGGTCCCGGCCGGCCGGAACCCGCTGCTTCCACGGGCAGCTCCTCGGAGAGAGCTCAGCTGTGCTTTCTGCGCCGTGGGCAGAGCCAGGGGCAGCGCTGGACCCTGCCTGTCCCGCAGGGAAAACCGCAGGAGTAGCTGTGCTCTGTGATCTCGCTCAGGGGAAGCCCAGACTTAGAGAAATAGCAGGCTCTGTTTTGGGAAGGGACAGACCCTCCGGACCTACAGAGCACTGTGGGAACGGTTCTGTCGCTTTTATTCCCACTGAGTAGGCCTGTTCCCCCGAGCAGACCCAAACACTTACATGAACTCTGTATAAATAAGGTTATAAAGCTACTAATGTTCTTTAACTATGAAGAGATAATGCCAACCATGAAACCTGAGCGGCTTTTTCTTGTCTCCTGCACATATGAAAGATGGCATTAAAAGAGATTAGTTTAAACCACTTGCAATTTCCTTTATGCAATAAAAGATTTTCTTTGCTTGGAATTTTCCTATTTATGGTGTGTATTTGGACTCAGTATAGCATAATACTTTCCTCAGTATCCCTGCTTTTAATGATGCTCGCAGCATTTGAGCCATTCATCAAATTTGACAACTGAAACAGCTAGGAGTTAATGGGAGCATGAGCAGTTTGACAAACACAGTCTATTTGACAAGGCTGAGGTCAGGACTAAAAGAACTGCTCTTGGTTAAATAAATAGAAAAGCAACAAAGTAAAGCAAGATCTCTGCAGCCATTTATCAACTTTAAAAGCCTTTTTGTTATAAGAAACATTAAGTGAAGCTGCACACAGAGATGGGAATTAAAAGGGGTTGGGAGAATTCAGCTGGCGTCTTTTTAAGGTGAAATTAAAAAGCTCTGTTAAAACTGAGGGATTATATCCATAAAGCTGACATGCAGCTACATAATACCTAAACCTACACTTTAGAGCTGTCTGCTTCTGAACTGACTTCTTATTATAAAGAACAGGCTTTTCCTAGATAACAGATTGATTCAGGTGGCACTGAAAGTAGAACAGCATCACGAGAGATGACTTTGCTGACATCTGCAAAGCTGGAGAGCTCTGTATGGGCATGTTCAGGAGCACAGCTGGGACTCCATCCATCCCTTGCTGCTTTGATAACAAATTTACCTGATAGCAACCTGTGTAAGGGGCTTCCAGAGAGTCTGCAAAATATCAGAGCTTTGCATTTAGACAAAATAGGAAATTTGCCTGTAGGAAATTCCTGGATGTCAAATGAGTCGTGGAAGCTGATAATTAGTGCAGCCGCTAACTTCCTGGCTTTGCTTGGTTCATGGATTCTTTTTTCTTTTTTTTTTTTTTTTTTTTTTTTTTTTTTTTTTAAATGAAGTGCACATTGGTAAGAAAAATCAAATCCTTACTATTCTGGGTTTGGTCTTGCAGTCTATATATCAGAGTTGATCTCCAGTGTTGACTTTAAGGAGAACAAGACTGACTGTCCTCTCATTCAGCTTTCCTGCTCTTTAAATTTGGGAGCAATATTATTCTCATGACTAGATAAGACAACACAAATTTAAGCACTGAGAAATTCTTGGTTATTATAGCTGTGCAGAATAGTTTCTAACCATTTGCCTGCCATCACTTCATGTATTCATTTCTATCACTGTCCAGAAACCACCAGTACCACTAGGGAATTTCCATCAGAAGCAAGTAATCTGGCAAAACTCACTATACTTTTGCAGTCCTAAAAGTTTCAGGAAAGGTCTTTATGGGTTTAGGGCTGGACATGTTGCCAGATGAAAAAATTCCTTTTCTTCTGAGACTTCTCCATCCTTTCTATTGCTTTCATGCTCTTATGACTATTGGCACTTTGGAGATAATAAAGAAAAAAGGCATGTATTGAGGCACAAAGGCAGCAGAATGACTATGAATAGTTTAAAATTTACATTAAGATTAATTTGGTGCATCTTGTTTCGCTAATAACTTTTCATTTTTTCTTTCATAGAGCAATTTGTACATCTAAATAATATCCTTAACAACTCCTATTGCTTCTGGAAAATAAGGAAAGACTTCTTTTCCTGGAACTGATTGATTACAGTCTGGATAAATGAAATAATTTTCCCTCTTCTCTTCTCATTATGCTTTGAGAAAAACACCCATTATAGGAGTACTGTGCATCCATTTGGAGCTAGGAAATGTATTCCATTTAGCCTGTCAAACGCAGTTTAATTCCTGTTTTAACTCTGCCTCTTTTCCAAACCTCCTTTTCAAGACTACACTAATATAACCTAATTTTGACAGAGCATTCTGGACTCTGGGCAGCTCTGACTCTTGAGCTCTTTTCCATCTGGAATGGGTTTTTCATCTGCTTAATACCAGAGCTTTCTGGTTTGTTTGGTTTAGTTGTTTTGCAATATACAACCTACAGTCATCTTATAAAATAATTTATAGCACTCATTTGGCCTCCTTTTTGGAACTTTCTATTTGGGAAAGAAAATCAAAAACAATCAAAGCAAGCTCAACCCTAGTTTTCCTTTTAATAAAAATGTTTTTACCCAAAATACTGGCATGGATGTCTGAAGATTGCACTCCCCTTTCCAATGTCAACAACACAAATATCTTTTCTAATGGACATAATTGTTACTTTGTGTCATGGCTACGTTGTATTTGGGGGGTTCCTTTTCTGTGTTGAAAACCATAAAAATATGATAAAAATGTTCAGGGTGAAAAAAATTTAGTGATGGGATTGTATCTAATCTTCAGTAAAGTGGGACCCTGGAACAGAGCAAAAGAAGAGTAACCCTAATTTAAGATGAAACTTCATGGGTTCATGTAGAATATATAGAAATTGCATTCTCAACATATTTTTTTTACTCATAGAATCACGTAATAAGGAGGTCTGGATTCAAAGATTCAAGAGATCTTTTACAGTCTCATATCTCTTGTAAATGTTTTATGGATGGAATTATTTCTCAGTGCTATACAAAGAAAATACCATTTCACAAAGGAGGGTTTGTTATCTACTTGAATATTGGTGAGCTTTTTTTTTTTGAAATTCTATGATCAGCATTGTGCGAAACTGCTTAAGGAAATCAACCCCATTCATGTTTTTGCCCCCTTTTCTTAACCAAATTGAGTTGGTACTGGGAGATTTTCACAGCAACAATAAAAGTCTTCTCTTTAGTCTAGTCCTGAGGAAGTGGAGACTAGGATCAAGAATCTCTTTTCACTTTACAATATTATTGCAAGCAAATAATAATACTAAAAATAATATTAGCAAAGCCATCATTAAAGGTGGTAGTGGTTCTCCATAGCTGGTGCACAAGAAAGAGGCCTGAGTAAAAAGCAGCTTGCATGAGGCACAAAGAGTAAGAGAGACAGAAGGACAGAGCAGTTTAGGAGAGTCTTGCTCTTACTAACTCCAGGGTAGGACTGTCAGACCCTTAAACTCTTCCCCAAATCAAGAACTAAGAAAATATACAAAATATAAAATATGAAGTGCATCTTCTTGGTTCTCAGGAAGCACTATTCCAATTTTTATTGTATTTTACTTTAGGAATAGTAATTCAGTACACATCAAACACACTGGTTGTTATCTCTATAATTTAGTGCATTAGTAGAAAATACTACTTTTGTGCCAGATTAGGTTATGCTGAGTAATAAATCTTCTTTTTAAGCTATGTGTCTGTATGTGTACTTTTTCACGGAGAGAAACAGTAAAGTAAATTTCCTGGACTGTTACTGATCTCCTAACAACTACACACACTGCTACACTAGAAGCTTTTACTGTCCATGCTGCACAGATCACAGAGCTGTGTTCAAGTCAGGCATCTCTCTTGTCAATCGTACTACTATTTATTATTATTAAAGTCCTAGCAATGTGCTGGGTCTCATCACACTGCTAACATTGGCAGCCCTGTCCCACACTTAAGAAGTCTTTTGAGTTTCAATTTTACTAAAACTTCTAAGTCACACAGAGCAGGTAACCACAGACACTCCACCAGCTAAATCTTTTTAAAATTGGAGTGTGAAAGCCGAGTGAAGATATAAAAAGACACTATTTAATAGAGAAAAAGAAGAGGCAAAGTCTTTCTTTCTTTCTGGATTTTATTTTGCTTTTTTTTTTCTTTTGGTTTGTTTGGGTATTATTCCTGCAGGACAGGCCACAGAGTAGGATTTTACTCAATAGGGACAGAATAATATCCACTGCTTGTTGTTGCCCCTCACTGTCTCTAGGCAGCATGGATGGACTGAGTCTTCAAATGGGATGTGAATATGGCAGATATAAATGAGAGGCATTGCACACACACGTTTTCCCTGAAATTGTCACAGAGATGAAATTCTTCTGGGTAGGTAAGGTATATGATTACAGATACCTTGAAGGCTGCAAGCAAATGGATGGAAGGCTTTCCTGATCAAACTGTCTTTCAGCCCAGTTTACCTGTTTTCTGTGGCAAGTTATATTATGATCTCTCCTTTCTCATCAAAACATGACTGAATGGGGGTATCATTATTTGACTCATCTAGGTATTGACATTATTTCAGCATTGTCCACAGAAAATGAAATTATTATTAAAGATTTAAATGATGGGATGACATTTAAAATGCAGTGACTCTGCTTTTTTTATGACAGCAGGCAGAGAGAGCTTTTTATCAGAATTTCTACACAGTCACAAGAAATTATTTGCTTTAACCTCAAAATATTTTGTGGCTAGAAATTTTCAGCCAGACTTCTGTAATTTTATAATTTAATTATGGTTGCCTTCGTAGAATAAGAAACATTTATTAAATGAGTTAGACATTGATTCATTTAATGTAAAAATTTACATAGAAATTAGTGGTTTGAGATGGTAATCACTTCCCCCTCCTTAATCTATTCTGCTGGGTCAATTAATGTGGTCATTAGAGACTACTTGCCCTTTAAGCCAGCTCTGAGAAAGACCAGAGCAAAACCAGGCTGCAGTAAAAGACGTTCTGCAAGGATGCTGGCACTTGGGTCATGTGTTAGAGCTCTGAAACCTTTCTTAATGTACTGCAGATGTTACACAGCTTTGAGCCTTTTTAGCTATGTTTTCGTTTACTGTTTAGGTGGTCACAGTGCTGCCAAGAGAGCTTTTGAACCAGCTTAATATAAGAATTAATTATATAAATTCATACAGAAGTGACTGAAAAGACTTAAAGAGTCAAAATATCAACTGAAGGCATTCTATCCTCAATTCAGTAGCTAAACCAGCAGACAGGACACAGTTCATCCACCTTAGCAAACAGTTTTTATTGTGTGCCAAAATCGTCACTGCTGGTTAACCCACTGAGGCGTTTGCCTGGAAGAGAACTGTTACAACTGGGGTCTCCAGAGTCAGTCACAAAACAGATGTTCCAGAGAGGCTGAAAAATAGTATCTTTAAGTAAAGACTCATAAAAGCTTCCTTTTCCTTGTCCCCAAGCCTTTCCAGTCAGAGAAAACTGTGCTTACTGTATTTCTACTGATATTTGTATTTTTTAAATTCTGCTCTCAGCCTTCATAGAGGTTGTCTTTAGGACAAGTAGGGGAGGGAATCCTTTTGTGCATGAGAGGCAAAAAACACTGGGACAAAGATTTTACCAAACACTGCTTCTTCTTTGAGTGTTTGATGGAAGCGTAACTGCATTTTGCCTGTAAATGAAAACACAGCTAAGAAATCTTATATTGAGCTCAATGAAACTTTTTCCTGATTGTACACACCAGGGCACTGCTGATGTTCAAACTACTGTCTCTGTTCTTTTGTGCTGCCAAGCAGTCCCCATAACCTCTGGGTTATAGCTACTATTGCCTGAATCAGGCTCATTTGAGAGGAACTAATTCAAACACCAATAACCTGAGCAAACACTGAAGGGAGCATTAGAAAACATCTAGGCAAAAAAAGAAAAAAGCTGAAAATGTATTGTCCCTAATTCTATTCATAAAATAGCCTACTGGGCTCATTCTTCTGATTTCTTTTTTTTTACAAGGGAGAGAAGTGGATCGAAGGAGAAGGTGACTCTAATCTAGAGGAATATCCTAGCGAACACCTCCAAAGCATCTGACTATAAGTATTGATGGGGATATCCTTGAGAGAATGACACAGATGTAAGACTTGGGGCCTGCTGAAATACAAGCTCTGCCTTCAACTTCATCCAGTTAAAATAGTAACTTTTTACCTACAGCTCAGCTCTGGTTTTGTGAAAAGGACTGTACAGGCTGCAAAGAAAGGAAGAAATCAAGTCCTGGTATTGTAAACAGAAGCACAGTACCCTTCAAACCAACAAAAAATGTGGACTTAATCTTATATATTTGCCTGTTCAATAAGAAATTAGAATTAAATCTGTATTAATAAAGAAATTAGCTACGATCCAAATCTGCATGTGTATATTCATATGAGAGAGACGGTATATATCATGTACACAGGCTATAAAAATAGTCTACAAATCATTAGCAATCCAGCCCTCGATCTCCTGCCACATATGAAAGTCAGAGCAATGTTAACTCAATGGTCAAAACTGTGTTGGAAGAGTAAATACCAGTTTTTCTTACAACAATTATATGCCTTGGTCATGTAAGATCACCCCAGCACTAGAGCTGAACGAAGTACTAGTACAACAATGTTTTATGCCAAATCTCAAACCACTAGTACAAAAGAGTGCAATTTATCAGATCCAAAGGAAAACACTATCTGACAGAGCCAAAAGTCCTACTATTCATTACATATCTAAAGGCTTCTGATCAATAGAGAGCACTATGCTCTTTCATTCAATAGGTTTGAGCTTAACTGATTTTCATGGCTTCTTGACTGCTTTTATGACTAACAAGGCATGATCCACATAGTGCTTTGTCACCGATTTGCAAACAATCTAATAAAGTGACAGTCATAAATCACAAGTATCATTAATAAACCACCATCAAACAAAGCAGCACACTGAAAACAACGTGGAAAATGCACAGATAATTCTCCAACTACTTTGGGGAGCAAACAGGCTAAACACACAGTACTGCCTAAGAGCTGTGAGTTCAATTCATAGTAAACATATACGTCTGAGCTGTTAGAGATTTCCTATCGCAGTTGGCAAATACTGCTTCTATATTTCTTCAGGGCAGGTTCATAAGGGAAAAAAAAAAGAAGAAAAAAGGAAAAAAGAGAAGAGATGAGAGAAAACGAAAATCAAATGGAGTAAACCAGTGCTTGGAAGGCAAGAATATAATCAGCTTGGTGATGCTTGTATGCTGTTAAAATAACATTTTATGCCTGTTTACTTTATAATTTTGTACCTCATAAATACCTACAGTAGCTAAAACTGTCAGTGGTGCCACTTCAAAGGGCAGTGGCCCTAGGAACAAGATCTTTGAGGTTTGGCCTAGCCACAGCGTGGTTAAAGTTATGACAATGTTTCTTTAAATCTAGAATCTAGCTGGCATAAATCCATGAAAAGCACACATACCTTCAAATGCGAAACTCAGGATTCATTTACTTACCCTTCAGGTGTGGATTTAATGAAAGCTGGGCATTTAACATGGTAACAAGCTTCCACAGACTTCATAGAAAAATCCAGCTCCAAGATACATACAGCAGAAGCAAAGCAGTCGTTTTGACTCCATCATCTCTACAAAAAATGCATACAAATAGCAAGTAGTTACTTGAGGTGGAATCCTAGAAACACAGACTTGTAACCATCATACAAGTTATGACTGGGGTGAACCCTAGACCTTGGTAGTAGCACTTGCCTCTATAGTGCGTAGAAAGTCAAATCACTTAGCTTTGGACCATTTTGAATTAAAAACTAAAAAATGTGTTTCTTTTGCTTTTAGTTCCCAAATTTAGTGGAGAAGTGGTAAAATTACAAGGGGAATGCAGCTTCCCTGGAGTTTTTGCCCTGACCAAAGCTTTCTGTAAATACCACAAGAAAGGTTTTGCTTATGTTATTTTCAATTCAGTATTTTAAGGCTTTGCTTCTGATAAAAGGATCATCTGAATTCTTGAACATGAATCAAATTCCAATTAAAATGTTTAGGTGCTTTTCAACCACTTCTCTGGCAATCCTTGAGCAAATAAATGTTTGTGTCAGTGGCTTGAGGGAAAATACATGATTAGAGCCAATACTAAAACCATCTTTCCTCTCAGCCTCAGAAACAAACTTTGATTCAATACTAATAGCCATGGAAAAGAAATAAATTAGGTCGTGGCTAACAGCAGAGTGAATAAGAGTTTTCTCTTTGAAGACCAGAGGACTAGACCTTGGTTTGTTACAGCAAAGGGGAAAGGTATTACAGATGGCTATTTACAGGCAAAACTCCCAGGCTCCAAAGTAAACCACTCCCTTTTCATCCATTTCGGAAAAATACAAGTCCTAAACAAATACTTAATGCTTTTCTTTTAAGGGTAATAAGGAAAACAGGTGAGGAAGAACCGAGGAGGAGCTGAGGGTGGTAAGGAAACCACTGAGCTGGAGACAGGAGAGAAGGAGGGAGGGGAGCTCCCTGCAAGCCCTTCTGGTACCTTGGAAAGCCCAGCTCCTCTCTGCAGCAGCCTGAAACAGCACCTGATGTCCCCAGCAGCTACCACATCCCACTGTCCACATCTGGGAGCTTTAAATGGGTGTCTGTGGAGTTCTCTTTAGAATACCAACATGCTGAAACAGCAGTGGAAGAGGGGCTTACTCCTCTCAGGAAAATGCTGTGATATGTGAGGCCATAAGGGAAAAACCCACAGCCATGAACTGGGCTTCAGTATCTCTGCGTGCATTTAAGGAAAGCAAAACACTTTTGCCAAACTTATTGCTTCTAGATACTTTGAATTTTACCAAAAGAAATTATTGGTCAAAATTCTTGAGAGAAAATTAATTGCTATGAAAAGAAAAAAGAAAACTCATTTATTGAAAAAAAAAAAAAAAAGGAAAACAAAAAAAGGAGACCCTAAGGAAGTCAGTGTTAACAAAACAAACCTGAAGCTTAAAGTCAAAGTGTGATCATCACACCTCTTCTTCAGCATGTGATTTTGTTATTTTTTTATTCAGAGGTCACTGCTTAGTTTAAATGTGACTTCACCTTTTGGGCAGAGACGGCGCTGGGGGCCAGATACTCAGCTGAACAATGGATAGATACACGTGGAAGTGGATATTTATAAAACTGCTAAAATGTCTAAAAACATTTGAGGGTAGAGTTAGGTTGCCTGCTGACATTTGCCCCGCACGTACTTCCTATACAATCATTTGTTTTAAAACTGTATCCTTCATTAGTTTAGTTATTCACTTAAGCCATGCAATTACTGCTTTTCTTAATGCTTATCCCTATATCTGCAAATGAGTAAAGAGCCCCCAAAATCTAAGGTCTTTTCTTCTCAGGATGAACCCCATCACAAATGGTTTTGATTGCAGTTACAGTCATCTCTCCTTTTTCCTACTTTCTAACACTTGTCTCTTTCCCTTTAAAAAAAGTTTAAAAGAGATGATGTCTTTGCACTTCCCACTCCAAGACAACCCTTCCCAACATCTACCTAAAGTATAAAAAGAAACGAACTTTTTCCTCCTGTGCAGAAGACAAAATGGGAGTGAGAGCTAATTTAAGCGATCCCATCTCCTTTCCCTGCCTGAGTTTCAACACGGGGCTTTGATATTTCCTCCTGTGGTTCTTGCCTACAGCATCTCCCGATGCGTAGCCATTGAGCAGCGAGTGCCAGCGCTGCAGCCGAAGTGGGAAAAGGCTCAGCCCCAGGAGATGCGCTGCAGCAGCACAGCCTTGGCCTCTTTGATCTCCCACCCCAGTGGCTGGCGTGCTCCGGGGGTGACACTTGCCCCTTGAGGGGCCCACACAAGCCCCACTGTGCTGTTTAACCCAATGGTTGTGGCAGGAGGGAGAGAATGCTAGGGGTCCTTGGAGGGCCAGCGGCGCAGCCGAGCCCCTGACCCTCCTACCCCATGACACCGCAGCACTCGGTGGCTGCTCTGGCTCCGATTAAGTCAGCGTGGAGGGGGATCTGAGAGGAGGTTAGGGGAGGGTCTGCTGGACCCACACTCCTGTGGCTGTGCTGGAAATTAATTCCCACATATGTGCTGCAGATGGGCCACAGCCCCTTTTCCAGGCTGCAGCCTGCAAATAAACTTAGTAGCAGCTGGGGAGGGGAATCAACAGAGCCTCATGTGCTTTAATGGGTTCTGTGTTTCTGCACATGGGAGTATTCCCTCCTGTCTCTAACCCATACAAATCCTTCTGTAAAGTCCCATAAACAAAGCTGTGGATATAATTTTGAATGAGAAACTTGCCACCAGGGAAAACAGTGGTCAGGAAAACACAACATACCTTTTTCTCCAAGAGGGTGTTTTGGTGTGTTTTCGTAGATTAAAACCAGATTTGGCTGGTTTGAGCAAGCAGGCAAACTTCTGACCTTTTTTCACATAATAAACCACCCCCCTCCGCCCAGGCCCGGTACCTAACCTGTCCTAAAATAGCTGAGTGGAGCATGGAGCTGTGAGAGAAGCCAGCCTCATTGCCAGGTGTGGATGTTTGTCAGCACAACACGGACATGTCCATCTCAGAGGCCTTGTGCCCTGGTCTCACTCCAGTAAAGCAGTCCAGTGTGTGATTAGCTTTATGGTTTCAGGAACTGGTCCTCAACGAGACCTGAAATCAAACACTAACAGGAATGCTTCTCTGGATCAGCCCCATAGTGTTCAGTACTTGCTGGTTTGAGATGCCAGTTTGCACCAGAAAGGGTTGTGGCTGAGAGACCAGGGAACTTTTAAAGCAAAGCATGATTTTTACAGCTCCACATGGAGTTCAAAGTTAGGGAAATCTGCATGATTCTATTATGTTTAGCCAAGCAAAATCAAGTCGAAGAAAATTTCCTATTTCCAAACCTGCACCCAGATGCAATCTGGGTGCCTTTCTTGCTAGTTGAGTAAATGCAATGAGATAAACATAATGACTTCTTCTCAGAGGCTTCTGTGTTCAGTAACCTTTGAATCTGGAGTTAAATAGATAATGCAAAAAAATGAGGTACCCGAATTATTTGAAAAGCCATTTTTACACAAACTGGCTGCCCTGTGGCAGGGGCTCTAACAGATCATGTGAGCAGCAGGGTATGTGAATGCACATATCTGCAGATGTGGGCAGGTAGGGAGAGAAGACAGAGGTCTGGGGTGTTTACAGTGCCAGCCCTTCTGGGAGAGACCACTTTTTTCTCCTTAATTCATTCAGTTCTTGGCATCAAAGAGTACATGGGTATATTTTAGGTGGTGTGTACACGGTTGCCAAGCAAATCACACTTCAGTTTCTTACTCAAGAGAGCAGACAAATCCACAAGCATCATGTTTCTACTGTTGTAGATTAATGTAACAAGCTTAACTTCAACTTATTTCCTTTTTTTTTCCAAGATGTAAATGTAGCAAAGAGGTTACTGACAGAACTGTAGAGAGAGTAGTAAAGACAGAATCCATTTATTGTCTAGATTTTCCTAGAAAATAATGAATCACTGTAAATTTGAGCTATTTAATCAAGCATCAGTAATAGACTCCCTAATGATTATGACACTGCTGGAAAAATCACATCATTGCCCACACTAATTCTGTGTATTTTCTCATTTAGCATTAAATTAAGAAGCCAAAAAAATTTAATTTTACAGCTTCTCTCAGTGGTTTATAAAGTAAGAGTAGAAAAAAATCGATTATCTGACTTTTTGTTTGGTACTTTGGAAAAGTTGAGACAAAAGAATAGGAAAGGAGGAAA
>VZTE01005042.1:1709644-1731628 GCA_013397775.1 Eulacestoma nigropectus | reverse complement strand
CCATCAAACAAATGTAGAGAAAAGCAACAAAAAAAACAAATCATGTTAAAGGTAGTACAGAATCTAGGGCCAGGAAGTCATCTCTGACCCACAGAATTTTTGGTTACCTCTTCTTTTCCTAATTTTAAAAACCATTTGGTGTTTTTTCTATGTGTGTGGGCCAGTGTGTGTGAGGATGCCAGTGAAATACAGAAAGAACTGAGGAACAGGCTCTTTTGAAGCCATAACAACTCAGCTCTTTTCTGTTTGCTCTGGCTGTCAGATCTGTGGTAGGTGTTTCCCATTTCTAGTCTTTACACCTTTATTAAGTTTGGGTTGCCTGTCAGAAATATTTTAGATGCTGTGGATGGAGACCTCCTCTTGGCCCAAGGAAGAAGAGGTTCCAGTATCCTATGGATTTCCCCTGTGCTGATCAGGAGACTTCACCTACCATTACAAGGGCTTACCTTTGTGATGCTGGTGTTGGTGTTTCCACTGGCTGCTGTAGCCTGGAGCAAGGACCTGTAAGCCTAAGTCCTGTGAGCCTTCAAAATTAAAAAAAAAAAATGAAAGAAAGACTCTCAAACTTGATGGATGATAAAACCAGATCTTTCCATTTAAACCTGTAAACACTAACCTTCTCCTGGCCACTGCCTCTTGGAAGTCAAAGGTAACTAATGCTCAGCAAAACCTGTCCAGGATTTGTCCCTGGTGGCCTCACTTCAGGACAAGAGTCTTACTGTAACACATTTCAAAATCTGTTTCCCAGCTCATGCTCACTGAAGAGCTTGTGATTCACATTTTAAATTATTACTTATTAAAACTGCCTCCAGAAAGCCCTTTGAAGCACTGACCACACCAATGCTAGACTTCTGACATGAAAATATGAGCTTAAAAATGGAGAGAAAAGAGTCCATTTTACGGTGGCTTCCCACATCTGATACCCTACTGTCTGGTTCACATTGACACACCTTGTCACCAGAGATGGGTCTCCCCAGCAAAGCCAGAGTATAGAGTATCAGGATTGTTTGTAACCTGCTGCAGCCCTACAAAGCAGCCTAACAACCCCAGCTGGCCTTTTTTTTTCTGTAAAATGTACCACAGTAAGGGTAAACACTGCAAGTGCTGGAAGCAGAGGTTAGAATTCAGAACGATTTAGGGCTGTCAGTGCCCACACTGTGCCTGCCATGCCTGATGGGGACCTCCTCAGGAGGGGCTGCTGCTAGTATCTGCATTTCACTTTCAAACACACATTACATGTTTTAAACATTCTCTTCTGGCCCCCATTATGCTTGTTCTTGGCTAAAAAAGCTTGAAGAATGTTTTAAAAATGAGAGGAAAGAAGGCATTGCCCCTCTATATCTCCATGCTGTAGCCCTAACTGGCCTGACTGCCCTGCATCTACTTCCCTCTGTTGAAAGGTAGCAACACATGCTAATTAAATACAACTCTCTTTTTTCCTTCCCTTATTTTCCCATTTCTCCTTCCATCTCCTGTTTTTATTTGCTTTCATATTCTTTTATTTTCTCTTTCATTTTTGCCTGTGGTTGTTTTTCCATCTCTTTCTCTTACTACCTTTTATCATAATCTTCTCTTTATTGCTACTTCATTTTACCTGCCTATCAGCTCTTTCACCATGCTCTCTACTTTCATTTTACCTTTCTATCACTCCTTTTTTTTTCTTCTCTGGCTTTTTAAATGGCCCTATCTCTTTCCCACTTTCCTATTTTTCAATTCTCTTTTCAGTCATGTATTTTAGAAAATAGTATTTTGCTCAACTTCTTCATTTTTTCTCTGTGACAAACTAGGTTAAATTCCTGCTCTTTTCCTGGGGGAAGGAAAAAAAAAAGACAGTGAAAAGTTAGTGGAAAGATGAAGAATGTGGAGATGACATGTCAATGAAAAATACTAGGTTAGCTCACTAGTCATGTAGATATTGTCCAACACAGGTTTTTTGCAAAAGCCATGTTTCCAACATAACAATTCTTGTGCTTAGCTTTGAGCCAGTCAGCAGCTATTTCCTAAAGTATCCTGAAAACACCTTATAATTCATACAGATAGAACAATGTTTTTTCTGGGCTGTTTCCTGCTAATTCAGTTATAATTGAAGACTGAAGTTGGAAGCACCATTTTTGGCATACTGTATCTAGAGTGGAATTTTGTTTAGGACACTGATAACTCTTAAGTACACTTTATAGGAATTATGAACTACCTTATCTATGATTTAGAGCTATTTCCTTCCTAAATAGAACAGTAAATGGTTTATGTGACTGCTACAAACTCCAGAATACAACAGAAGGCATAGAACCGCTAGTGCATCCTTGATAGGCTCTTTTCCTCTTTCGCAATGCCAAAAGCTGCTTTGGCTCTGTGTCGTTCTCTTCAATGAAATTTCACAGACACTTCTGTTTTGAGCAGGGATAGGTAATCGCCAAATACTTTAACTCAGGATAGCATTAGCACTGCAAAATCAACAAGGCATTTCCCTACAATCTGCTTTCTTGACAAACGTCCACTTCCCCTCAGGCATGAGAGAAGATAATCCAAGAAGCCATAGTTCATATGGGATCTCACCCCTCTGGGGTACTTCTAAGCCTGTCTTCTTGTGTAACCTGTCCTTTCTTTCCCAGGTGATATCTCCTGGCAGCAGCATTTCACCTGGGTTTCACTGGTGGAGCCTACTAAATGGAACCGTGGAAATCCAATAGCTTTAAACTGCGACTCAAAGCAGAGACCACCAGGGGCAGTTTTGTCTGGTTTAGTGGAGCTGGCTTGTAAAATCACAGCCATTTCCCAAACCAGCTGTTAAACCCACAGACAGCAAATTCTGATCTGCATTACAGTAACTTCCTCAGCGAGTGCCATGCCTGCCATGAAAAATGGCACTGCTGCCTCCTCCACTTGTTTAAAGACTGTGAGGATCAAACCCCATGTGAACATGCCCTTGGGGGAAAAGAGGAGATGCCTTGCTGAGCCCCTTTTCCTGACACGCATCCATGTCTTCTGGGCCCACTCTTGAAAACAGTAGTTTTCAAGTAGTAGTATCAGCGGATAATTCTTGGGCAGCAACGCTCCCAACCAAAGTGGTTCAAAGCTGTTGAGAGACTGGAGACAAGAAATTTTTGAAGTTACATATTTGTTTGTTGGTCACAAGCAATAACAATACATTCTTAGAGTTTACTCAGCTTCCATTGAACTCCCAACTTTGACATTAACTTGACTGAGATCAGAATTGAACATCACATTATGAATAAGCAATAATTCAATTCCCTCCTCCTTCTCTTCACCACATGCATCCAATCACAGTACTGATATGTACTGCACTTGCAATACAAATTCTTAAGTACTTGACATTAGGAAATACAGAATTTTTACTGAAATAATTTTAGAAGTATAGAACAGAATAAAATGACTGTCAGTTCTTCCATTATGCTCTTGTTCAGGCAGGTTAGGAATGTCATTTTGAAGTATTCCACAGGAACTCATAGCACTAGATTTGAGAGTAGACTTGCTTTTTTAAGTTGATAGAGATTTGTCTTTTAATTTTTACCCTCTGATGTGTGTTAGCAGCCAATAAATGAAATAGAAATATTTCCAATTAATTTTTTTTTTAATCTACTTATCTCCTACTTATCTCCTTACTGCTATGAAGTAAGTTCAGTTCAAATATGGTGCGGAGGCACAGCAACATAATAAAGTATTGCCAAGCATACCAAGTTGCCTTTCAGGGTACATTTTTCTTTAGTGACTTTTCTGCAGCCAAGAATAAAATTAAAAGAATGGGAGAAGAACAGAGAGGGGGAATTAGCACATTTGACTCAAAATATAAGCAACCCACAAAATATGTTACTAATCAGGCAGATTCCCATCATCCTACTTATCATCTTGGGTTAGACTGCATGTGGTTTCTCCCAAGATGTGCAGGATATAGAGGAAGACATTCTAGGACTATGCACAACAGCAAGGCTTTGAGGACATACAAGTGGGACCTATGAACCACCCTGGCAAAGTCTGTAACTCTCAGCATGCTGCATTTCACACAGCACACAATTAAATTGTGGTACTCACTGATACTGGATGCTACAGAGATCAAATTGGATTCAGAGAAGGATTAGGCAATTTGGAGACGATAGATTTGTTGCTGGGTATTACTCATAATGGCCAAAATACATCTATTTCAGAAACTCCCACAAATATTAACACAATCCAGAAAGAAACTCCAGGGAGGAAACACAGCTTATGTGATCTGGTCTTAAATTTTTCCCAAAGTACCATGGAACAGCAGCAAGGGGACATGGGGCCAGACGGGCTGCTGGTCAGACATAGCTCTGTGTCTAAGTAGAAGAAATCAATTAGTCTTTTGTTTGTTTATTGTCTCCCTTTACTCACTGCCATTTCAGATTGCACTGCCTTCTTGCTCTGGTGTGGAAAAGATTGTGCTATCAGTAAGGGGTTATCAGTTTTTTATCAGTTAGCTATCAAAGGTTTTCATGCATGGGCCAGAACCTTTGATGAAGGCAAGAGAGCTTTACCAGAAGAGCATCTGAAACAATAGTGATATAAGTGGGTTGGACTCAATTTTTTAAAGATGTATTTATTTATTTTATTTTTTAGATGCAGATGCCAGTGACTCTTTTAAAACTTCCTACATACTTTTCCTCCCAAATTTAAAGAAATAAAGTGACTGGACTGCACTCATTTTAAATTCCCAACATTGAAGGGACTGAGAGTTTTTGCAGAAGCTCTTAAAAGTTTATGTTGTTCCCCATTATAACTGCTAATACTACATGATTGGCTTGTTAATACAGCTAACTCACCAGCAGCATTCACATTCATTTTCACCTTTTACTGTGTAACGGTAGTGCTATTTATTAGCCAGACAGCCCATTTTTAGCAATGGTATAGGAACAGAGTGTGCATTACACAACAGAACTAGGTTACACCTGCAGCTGACCATTTCTATATTTATGGCTGTCTGACATCTGTAATGAATGGCAAATGGAAAATACTTGGTTTTTTACTTTGGCTCAGTAAATTTTTTCATGTTTTAAAAATAAAAGTGACGTGAAATACCTGGCATTAATTAGGGATTTTAAATATCTTCAAGTCTCTTGCCAAGATGCCCTGGAGAAACAGAACAGATCCTTAGGGCAGTGCACAGGAAAGAAATCATTAGCAAACCTCAACCACCACTGGAAAACTTGACTGAAATGCAGAGATTGCATTACAGTTCAATTTGTAATCACATCCAACCCCTTTCTCTTCAAGTCTCAAGTACTAAGGCCCCTCATAGTATGGGTATAACTTTAAGATGGGGAATTTACCATGTATTCCTAACAGAAGATCAAATGTTTTCCAAACTTTATGATGAACTGGTGGGTTTGAATGAAGTTAGGTAGTTCCTGATGTAATGTTTCATCTCATAGTTGTCATCTAATTATTATTGTTAACATGCAGAATCTACTTGTTCTCCTCTCTCCCTCAATCATGCAACCATTTCAGTCATGATAGAAAGAAATACTTTGCAAACCAAATAAAATTCAGGCTGAAACTGTCCATAGTACCAAATTCTTATCACTTAGCGATTAGAGAATTTCTGCTTAACTGTAGCACTATTTATGTAGTTGGTCGCTGAAAGGCCTGACTGAAGAGATACAGGAATTTCAATAGGATTTTTAAAAATAGGATTTTAAAGAATAGGATTTTAAAAGCATTTAAAAGAATTAAAGGAATTTAAAGAATTTTTAAAGAATAGGATTTAAAAATCCCAAACAGATGCAATTGCCTGCAGCACACTCAAAGATAAAGGAAATACATACTGAGATACACTTTTTCGGAGAATGCAACCATCAGAGCCAAAATAGCCCATTGTCACAAAGCTGGAAACATGGAAAGTAGGTAGTCTGAGAATAATGAACAATGACCATGATCTCCTTCTCTCTTGGAATCAGATCTTTTTGTTTTATCTTAAGGAATCCTTGGCAGGTACAGACAAAATGATTCTCAGATTTTAAGGAAAAATCATATTGTCTAGATTTGCTTGAAATTCTTTTCTTATTTTTAGACAAGGACTTTGTACCAAAACTTGGCTTTTAAGCTCTCTTCTGGTCCACAGAAAGGTAAAATCTCCCTCTGAAAACAGCCACAGTGAATGCTGCTCTCATGAGGAGAAGTACAAAGGCTTTCTCATGAAAGACTTTGTTCTTCCTGTTGCACTACCTTTGGTCAACTGCAGGTAAAAGCATTTCAGGAAGGCCAGAAGGAGATTTCTCCACTGTGCTGGAGAGAACTCAAAACACTTGAATTCAATGGAATTCACACCAGCTCTCCAGCATCAGCTTTTGAAACAAATCTTTCAAATGTCTATGATTAGTTTCACTATTTGAAATGACCAAGATTTATTCTTCCTAGAGGCAAAACTAGGGGGATTTCCCATTCCCACATTCTTCTGCTATTCAGTAAAAAGCTTTTTAACCTACTGACAGGGCATATATCACTCTCTGTAGAGATGCTGATACTACAGAGTTGGTAGGTGAATGCAACCATCAGTCTTTCCATCACACAGACATTTGGAAATATGTGAAATGAAATAGAACAGAATGAAGTCTACCAACAAATCCAGATTAATTGCTCCTCAAAGTTAGTAAATTTTGCACTTTGGGTTAATGAAAGACATCAACTGGCAATGTCTTGGCTGGATTTTAATTTAATTTAATTTTAATGTTCATAACCTGCATTTTTAATGACGGTTTTAGTGTGCACCATCATCTGAAGGATTTTACTGTCATTCTAATGCATGGGAAAAACATTGTTTTCCATCAACTTCCTTTTCAAAACATCACATATATGTTTCCTTTTCATGTGTCTGCAGCACGGAGTGGGGATTTGATAGACAAGGTATTAGCAAGGCTAATCATAATTTAACGAATGGAAACTCTGCCTTCAGTTCATCCTGACGGAGTTGGTAGTAGGAGTGGTCCTTTTGTTACTTCTTTTTGTTGTTGTTGTTGAGGGCATTCCTGTGGGTGCAATTAAATTGGTGCCAAATTACCTGAAATAATTTGTGTTTATTAAATAAACCAGTCTCTGATGTGGAAAGTGCATTGTTCTCTGGCATTCCAGAGGCTTCCCTTTTTTTTTTTTCCACAAGAGATTGTAGCAACTGATCTGTGACAATACTGCTTTGTGTATGTTGCCTCTTGGGTGGTGGAAGAAAAGACTAAGCCATGTCACAAAACTGCATATATGATCTACAGCCAGCCTGTCACATTATGACCAAATGAAAACAATCTCATGACTTACAAAAGCTCTTTACGGAGGCATCACTTGCAAGGTTAACTACAGTGGCTGACAAAAGAGACAAGGTGCAAACGATTACCGTGTTTCCCTGACACTGAATGAAGTAAAAGTACTGTGTTGGCTCAGCCTGATTCTCCATTGGGTATATATTTATATTTATCTGATTTCTAGGACTAGGCTTCTAAATTTTCTAATAATTGCTATTTCTTGTTTTACTGTAACACGAACCCTTTGCAGCTTCACTATCTTTACATTCAAGTGTTTGACCAACAGGTTTTTGTAACATAGGCAAAGCTCATTTGTCTGTAAACCTGTGTTTTTATAAATGCAGAGCTGAACTGATTTTTTTCTCACAAAACCTCCCTTTCTTGGTCTTTCAGTGAGCAAGGATTCCGTAACAGCAATTCTTCATCAGTTGTGTATGACAGTTGCTTAGGGTTCCTACTGCTCTGTCTTTTGCAATTTCTTATTCCTGAGTGTTTTACCACTTCCAGTGGATTCAATGGCAGGAATTCTATACTCACCGCTTTACATTAAATGAGGGCAAACTGAGGTGTGTCTACACTGGCTGGTCATCCTATATATCAGGACTCACATCTTCTCCCATTTGTATTGGTCTGAGCCATGAGTAACTCAACCAATATCAAATGGCATGAAGTCAACACAAGACTGACATAAATGAGAGGAGAACCAAAAGCCCACATTACACTGTGGTGGTTCTGGGGCAACCCATTTGCATCAACTATTTGAATTGGGTTTACACTTAATGCAAAAGAGAATTTAGAAAAATGCTTCACTCTAACTCATTTCACTGCTCGACAAAATGAACTGGAAAATCCCAATTAGTCTGTCAGGGTTTTTTTACATTTCCCATAGGAAGTATCCATTTTAACACAATCAATACCTTTTCTAGACACTTGTCAATCTGTTTGGCCAAACAACATTTACACAGTCAGCAAATTAAGAGGTAAAAGAAGCTAATCAGGACCTCTCCAGGTACTTTCTTTCCACAAACAATGTACAATGCTTTATTTCCTACCAGGAAATTATAGCCTCTACTGAGATTTCAAGACCTGATTAGTTTCAGAGGCTTGGGTTTTTTAAAAACCTGTAATACAAAGTAAAGGTATAAACATTACAGCTACCCTATGCCTGAAATCTGGAGAAACCTGGTTACTGCAGCCCCTTGGGGAAGAATGGGACCCTCTAGATTTTTGCAGATAAGGTATGAATAACATTCTCATAAAGCTCAAAGATTGCCCAGATATACACATTTAAAATAATTATGGTAATTAAATAGAGTTGCAAGCAGCTATAGCTCCAGGCAACACCAGTTAAACGTAAAGAGAAAACATCTTTTGCATATGTTTGTGATTTATGTAATTACATGCTTCTACAAGCTACACACCATTCACTGGCAAACAGCCATCTCCTCTTTCGTTACAGTTTAGCCACAGCAAGTAACATATTTCATCTGTTTGAAAAGCTCCACTTAATAATGCCACCGAGGATGTATGCAACAACACTGGGGAGTGAATGTGAAAAAATTAAATGTCATTTGGCTCTGTGTGTGTGTGTGTAAGTGTTAAAAATAGCTTTTCTGGGCCTGTTTCTGACGTACATCATGAATGACTCTATTTCAGACAACTAAATTACACCTTATGTCAGTGAGAAATGAATAAAATCCAAGGTGTGTTTCGTGTATGAGATTATGCGTTTGTTCTTGAGAATGACTGCTTTTCTGGGCCATTCTGAGGCAAGTCCTTACCAAATCCAGCAAGAGAAGAGCAAATGAAAATGTTCCCTGAACAAAAATGGATTCAAAACTCAAGAAGCCTCCCTAGTGCACAAGCTCCCCTCTGCCAATAGAAGCATATACAAAGGATTTCCTTCATATTCCGGAGATCCAGCCTCTGGACTACCCTCACACACACTTTTAGCCAAGCTTCAATTAACATTTTCAAGGCATTAAAAAGAAAAATGAGAAAGAAAAAGTAAATATTGTTTTCACATTTCATCAGACTTCCAGATTTTTTACTACTCAGTATCGAACTAGAGTCCATCATGTTACCTGTCAAGTGCGTATTTATTCAGAATAAAAGGCATCTAACTCTTGTTTTCTTTAAACCAATTTCACCAGACACAACTGATCTTGCAATTCTCTATAAAGCCTAGTTTATTTATTCACATGAAAGAGATATACTAAGTACAAGACACTGTCCTAGTAGAACAATGGGTGTGTAAATGGGAGAAATATGCTTGGTCACTAGAAATGAAACGTGCCTGTAAAATTGCGTACAATTTATTATAAATATTATGTTTTGCTTCTGCAGCTGCTTTTCCATTTAGGTTTGCAATTGTGTCTTGAACTATTTCACATGTGAAGTCACATATAATCTCAAAGTTGCCATTATGGAAAATATTTCTACATATGCTCTGCTGCTGATGACACAGTGGCTAAGTACACAGCTAAGAGAGACATTATACTCTATACGTGATATTTACAGTATACATAATCTGGACTACAGTGTGATATCTGAGACTAAGTTGAAAATTAATTTCTGTTGAGCTTGAAAATACATAAGTCATAAATATTTGTCCTTTCCTCAACTTTTCAATGCCAATACCCTCTTAACACGCTTTCTGGCTCTTCCTCGCATGTCTAAAGGATTCCAGATTAAGATTTAAGATTTTTTTATTTTTTCATTTCATTCTCTGCCCCCACCCAACTGCTGAAAATGGGGAAACCTGGAGTTTAGGGCACTGAAAGGCAGGCGTTTTTTCCCCTCCTTTCCCCGAAAACTCTGTTCTGTTCTCACCACTAAACTGCAAAATATATCTGTTAGAGTCAATCTGCATCTTCTGCTCATGCAGAAAATTATTGTTATTTTCTTAAAATCTCTGTATATTTTATTTAGAAAGCTGACACACCTTTTTCTTTTTTTTTAACTCTCTTCAACAGAGAATAATGAAAAATAACGAATAATGAAAAATTGCCCACGCAGTTGTCAGTAGCTCCAGATTAGGATAGTTGAGTTGCCTATGACAGGAAGAACCAAACCTCAGATCTTGCCCCAGTTCATCCTGACCCGAGACCTGCATCTGAATCTTGCACATTCTGGGACTGACTAGAATTCACTTATTGTCATGAGAAGAAAAAAACAAAACAAAAACAAGCAAGGAAAATCCCCCAACACACAAGGCAAACACACCTTTATTTAAGGTAATTTCTTTATAGATATTCTTATGACTTCTAGATAATTTTCCAAATCTGGATTGAGTTGGAGAGAAAAGATCCAATCTGAAGGCAATGTTGCCTTCCTGATTTTAGCCAACAGCTGGATGCACAGCAGCCCAGAAGGAAAAGCAAATAGAGATGCCACAACCTGGCCTCAGAGAGGACTCGTTTTAGGAAGATGCAAAAAGCTGTGTGAAGGCAGCACTGAGGGTTGTGCTGTGGCTCGTGGGCCACAGGCCACCTGCCAAGGCCAAAACTGAACAAACACTGCTTGAAGTGCTCAGGAGCAGCCATAGGCATAGGAGTCACTGTTAGTCATGTCCCTGTCCTGCGCTGGCCTGAGAATATTAGACCAGAAACAAATGAGACCACACCATTCTGCACACACTAGACCAAGATAATAAACTAGAAGCAGGGTGACCCAAGGGCATAAACCATTTTGTAGCAAGAAATACCTTTTCCTCTGTGTGTTTGTGCAGTACAAGTGTGTGACTGAGCTCTTCAGGCACTGTTACATTGAAAGAGTAATTGAGGTTGCAACAACTTAAACTGTATTCAAATCCATTGCATGTATGCTTAGTTCGTGCTCTTTAGTCCACAGAACATGATCTGTTACTTACAATTTCTGGAACTACATAAGGGCTCGGACGCATCAAAAAAACCAGCACTTCCCTGTGGCACTGCTAGACACCGCTCATGATAGATGGACAGAAGGATGTGGCATACCCAGAAATCATGGCAATGCTATGCAGAACAGTCATGTTATGTCTGCAAATTGCCACCTTAAAATCTGTGGGAAAAAAAGAATTGAGGATGTGATTCCCAAAAAATAATATGAGAATTAGGAATTTAATAAGATTTACGTGTTTAACACTCTTAGCTAAGAATAAGAATAAGACTTTGTGCCCTCTTTCTCTTGATTTGCCAGAGAAGAGAAAATGGTGCAGAAGCATGAAATCATGACAGGTCAAAACCTCCGTGAATGTCCTGAGCACTTTCTAGCCAGAGCAGCCATCTCTGTGTTCAACTTGAGGAGAAGTGTCTGGATGAGGAGACTGGAGCTTCCAAGGTGAAGTAACATTCAGTGTGTCTTGAATGGTTCCCAACTTGCAAACATTGGCCAGCAAAGCCTCCCAAGTGACCTATTGTTTTCTTAGTGAAGACCACTTGCTTCTGGATTTTGACTCCATGAGAGAATAAAGGTCTGGTAACCTTGAGGGCACATTGCCATGGCTTTGTCCTGTCATGGCAAGAGAAAGGCAGTACTTTGTTTTTCCTTTTCTTTTTTATTTTGGTCTGCTATACTTTTTGACTAAACCTCTGGGGATCTGAGTAATAAGAGACTTTTTGTAAATTAAGAAAGTAGATAAATAGAGGCTTTTCAAAAGGCATTTCCCCATCATTCTTGCTAAAGGAAAGCAGGTGTTTGGCTCAAAGGGACTTGTTCTCTTGATAGCGCAGTAACAGAGTAAAACTGCATTGTCCCCTAAAGCAAAAATAAATAACTTCAGAAAACATGAGAACTGAGCCCTTGGTGAGGAGGTGAAATGGGCGTCCACCCTCTTGAACTAATTTATAACACCAAAGATGTCAAGTGACATGCTGAATGAAGAAATGATTTGTGGCTGAGAAAAGTTTTGCAGAGATTCCAGAGGCTTGGCCAAAGGCAACTTCATCTTGATAGAAGTGATCAAATACCAAACTAAAGAGAACTGTTAGACTCCTATCTGGGAAAAGGGGGAGAGTTGCATTTTCAAACTGTGGACTCTGTTATCCACAGGCTTTGCCAGAGCCAGGATAAAAGCATGCCAAGCATTTAGCCTGTTCACTGGGTGCCCTTTGGAAGGACATATAAATCTTAAGGAAGGGTTTCAGTACTTTAAATACATCACAAACAAAATAGTATCAGCAGTCCAACTTTAGAAAGCATGCAACAAATGGGTATCTAGCTCTCCAAGTACTTGGCACAAAGTGGAATTCTACACAGAGGTTGTTTAAAACTTGTGCCCAAGTGCTTACTTATCTGCAAAGCTTCCTTACTGTCTGATTCTTCTAAGAACCCCGATTTGCATGATCAGAGCTTGTCATTCTTACCGCAGTGTCAAGGCCATAACCAGTTTATACAATTTAAATCAAGCATGCCAGCTTACCCATTCCAGTTTAGACCGGTGGTTACCACTTGCAGTGAGATTGCCACATTTGGGGCCAGATTCACGGAGCACACAATTAGGCAGCTACACTGCTTTATGTCAGCAGTGGATCAGCCTGTTGGGCCAAGGCTGTGGGATGCTTTGTGTCATCCACATACCCGCCTGCAATTAGGAAAGCAAAGAGATATTGCAACACGACATAGAAACATGTCCTGCAATTCGGGCGCAGGAAAAAGATGTCAGCAGTGATATAAAATTGACAGTTGTGTGATGTGGTGATTCCTTANTCTACAACATCTTAGTCTTTATTGCTAAACAATTCATCCATCCAGGACACACCTGAACAGGAAAAAGAAAAAAAAAAAAAAAAAGAAAAAATTAACAAGTTAATATTCCAGAGTTAAGGATCTAACCATTCCGGTTTACAGGGCTATAATTCAGCCTAGGGTAACATGTTGCACACCAGAGGAATTTAGCCTTTGACCTGATTAGATGCCAGAATCATCCAGTTCTATTCTACGTGTGAAACTTCACACAGCTCTAATCACTGCAGCCCTGAAGAAAAAGGCCAGCGCTGCTACAGAGCTGGCAGGTATTGAAGAAAGTCAGAGGTAGCTGCTCCTTATGTTACTCTCTGCCTCCTGAGAAGCAATTCTTCAGAAATTATATAGACTTTTATGGGAAGACTGTCTAAAGGTGAAAGGGTGAGATTTGATGTCTAAATCCTATCTGCAACTATGAAAATCCCCCTTTTGTCTAAAGTTAACAGAACACTTGAGAACCTAAAGAAACATAGATTTTAATTATGTTATTTGGGAAATTACTCACAAAGACCTTGTTATTGCTGTTGAGAGCAGCTCATTTTCTAACGATGTTGAACAATTGCACACAAGAAAAGGTAATTAATATGAACAGAAATGAAAGAAAAGCTCAGAGTTAAATGTACCGAAGTCAAGAAACACCAAGGGTTCTCCATACAAAAAAGCTGAACTCATACCACTGTACTGGTCCTACACAACTAGAGAATTATATTTCAGAGTGGGAAATTAGTGGTCTGAGCAATCACAGGTGCCATCATGGGCTGTTACTCAATACCAGAACCTAGGAAAAAACTGTAAGGTTAAATTAAAGGAATCTCAAGATAAAAGGAAAATAGAATGAAATACACCTGAGGGTTGTCAGAGGTAAGCCAAAAGTACGCTACACACTAGTATATGAAAAACGAAATTATCTGGCTTTCAGAAAATCATTGGATATGTTTCCAAGGGAAAAAAAATACTGAGAAGGTGAATATTAGTTCCAACGTTTCAATAGATATAACAAACCAAATAAGAACTGATGATATTAAAAGGAACCCCAGAAAAGCACAACAAAGCATAACCTGAAAGACTGGAAGGTTATGAGATGTATGCCTAAAAAACATTAGTCTGGAGCAGGATGAATTTAATACTTTCATTAATGATTTTGGAAACCATCAATAGAAATGCTCAATTCAAAGTTGCTGATCCCATGAAGGGAGGGAGCTCTGCCCATGCTGAGGAAGGCAGGAGTATTGCACTGGAATGATAACAGGATTCAGCTGCCTGGACAGCAATAGATCAGCAAGAGAAAAGCAGAATTTCCCTTCCAAGCTCAGAGACTGTGATTTACGCAACAAAGGAGGAAAATGAGCATGGTATTTTATTTGATCACAGTCAGCACTTAAAAAAAGCAAATGCAATCTGTCAAGGCTTCGGGCAAAGTAGGAAAGGGAAATACTGAAACTATTGCACCATGCCCTAGTACTAATGCACCTGAGGCCATGCATATAAATTCTTATCACTGACATTCAAGAAAGCTAAAAGACTGGATAACATACAAAAAGGGTCTATTCAGATGATAAGAGGAATAGGTAGCCTCTCTTATGAGAGAAAACAAGACAACTTGGCTTACTGGCTTATAATTTCGCAAAGTGTAGGCCGAGAGTGCATATGTTCAATTATTTTATCTGTGCTTGGTAGCACAGGCAGCAAAGAGTTCAGCACAGCCACCAGTGCAGCTGAAAAGTAGGAGAATGTCTAAAACTTTCATAGCAGCAGGATTCTGGCACAGCTTTCCAGTACGGACATTAGATTTATAAACAGAATTAAAGTGATGTAGTCGTCTGCCACAGCAAGGGAGTTGAGTCAGTGAGCCCAAACTCTTGCTTTTGTCAGAGCTTTCTGATCATCAGATGCTCAAAGCACACACAGGGCTGTGGTCTGCAATCAGTGTCTCTGGCACCGAGCATCACCATGATAGCCGACATGCCGGGACACTGCAGCACAAGGCCACAGGCACAGCAGAGCTCTGTAACTCAATACACATCGGCCCACAGAATCTGATGCCAGGCCCCAAACCGTATTTGTTGATGTAAATTGGATACATAAGTTGTCACGGATTTTGGATGCATTGAGAAGACTTGTGCAAGACTGTTTCCTTCAATGATTTTGATCTTTTAATTCCGCTTTTTAATCACAGTATCAGTTGCAATGGTTTTTCTTTCTTTTGATTTTGTGATGGAAGTCATAATTTTCCTCTGACATAAGAGATTGGAAATAATAAAGGAATACTAGCAATTATTCTACATATTGAGGAGAAAAAGGTTGCAATGATATTATTCTAAAAGAATTTGTCTTACTAAACTGTTTTTTCTTGGCCTATTTGGAGCAAATCCATGAATTCTAGCTCTATTTTTCCCCTACACTAAAAGGGATACAAACTTATTGAAGAAAATAACAGATACAAAATGCAGTGCCATGACCTTCATTAAAAACAGCAGCCTGAATATTTTTGTTCACTTTTTCCTAAAAAGCCCTGATGAAAAGAGCTGATGCATTGTGATGCCTGTGCTTTTCATGGAACTTCCTAGCAGGGATCAATGAGGAAAGAAAATGTTCAGGGTTGGCTTGATTCAAAGTATGAACCAGAGGTCCTGCTAAACTAGAGGCACAAATCTTGATCCATCTATTCACTTTAGCTGTTGGTTACATATGATCCCACAGAATTAGCATGATGCAAAGCTAAAGGGGTTTAGCTTAGTTAAGTTTTCAAAACTGTCTCAACCTTTGAGATGTCACTGTTTTATTCAGAGAGAGGATTAAGAAGAAGTTACTATTCTTTATACAGTTTCAAATACACTGAAAAGCTGCTTCAAAGCATCAAAACGCTGCCTCAAGCCCCCTGGTTCTGTTTTATATCCCACAGAACTGTCTTGAGGTTCTTTGTATATACTTCAATTTTCTATGATAATGAATGAGCAATGAAATGAGACACTTGCTCTCAGTGATACTGTTTGGTATTTCTAACTGTGGCATTATTACTTCCACAGGTTACACAGCCTTTGTAGAGAAGTGGGTTTCATTTAATTTTCTAAGAATGACAAGTAAAGATAGAAAGCAATCGACAGAGATGGGAAATTATTTGGAGGATATTTTAAAATTAGCTCTCTGATAATTATCATATGACCCCAGGTTAAACAGGGGTTTCCCAAACCACATCTGGGTCATTTAATTTCAGTAGTTAACATAAACATCATAAACACTGCATCTGTCTTATGATGATCTGGTGACTTGCTGCCTACATCTTCATGAAATGAAATAAAAACAGCATATGGGCTAAAACAAAACCAAGCCGGGTTACAAACAGTGAACAAGTCAAGGTACATTTTCAGCATTTATGCTTCTAATAAATGTGTAGAATGTTTCACCATTTAGCAAACTAATAAAATTTTACATTTTTTTCACATGAACAAAAGAGAAGAGGCAAGGTGACAAAAGTGCTGTATACACAATTACCTATCCAAAAAGCCAGAACACTTCAGGAGATATGTAGTATAATGCATATTTGTTCACATACTCTGAATATAAAAACTCAGATTTGACTGATTTTTCTGAAAAATCCCTCTTTTATTTTTCCCCTTTTTTTTTTTTTTTTTTTTTTTTCAAAAATTAGACCAATTTCATTCACTCTAAAGCTAAGAAGATAAAAACCTGTGACACAGGACTTACATTGATTTCAATATATCTTCTCTTGAAATTTTCTCTACTGATAATGTGTTCTAGAAATAGAAATACAAGTTGTCAAACTATGATAAAAGTCAAACAGAATCAGTCTGCAGTCTTATTTGTTATATTCATTGGGTTTTGTCAGTTCTTCAGTTTACAGTAGTTCCTTAAAAGACTTTACCAGAGACCATGTGAAAGGCTTTATTTCTAGCTTTAAGCCCTTTCTAGTTCAAAGATGGACAAAAAAGGGCTCATCACCTTAGTCTATTCAGATAGGGTGTACTTTTGTTTTTCCCTCTCTCAGATCACTGAATTTATTTCTGCCTCTAACTTAAACATGGAATTGTACTGGGGAGGTCTTAAGACCTGTCAGGACAACTAAGTAAGTAGCACACAGCTAAGACAGCAGCTTCATGTCCTACAGGCTTAAACAGAATTATACATCTGGGAACTGATTATCTCCTTTTTTTTTGGATGCCAAAACTGCCATGAGTAACTGGGTAAAAAAATTTTTGAGAGCTGTACAATTTTTTTTTTCTGGCAGAACCATAAAGAAAGAATAATTTCCAGTTCAATACTGGAACACCTATATGTAATGATGTTTTAAAAGGTGAGAAATCCATTTCAACACAAAAGCTATTTCTTCTGCAAATGACAACACTTGTTTCTTATTTCTACTTCAGTGAAAATTCTTATGAAAAGTGGCCAGAAGCAGAGTTTTATGTATAAACAATATGTTGTCTTCTGAATACAAGAGAAAATACTCTTAAGAAAAACACTGGAATTTTTTGTGGGTCTTATAATTTTCCTTAGGTGTCCCATCAAAAAACTCCAATTTTAATGTAATGACCAGCCAGGATTTTCATAAGCTTCCACTATACAATAACCAGTTCTTAATTCAAGCAAGAATAGTGTTAGAACTAATATCTTTATTTGTAAAAGGGTAAGACAGGAATCTCCACTGCATCCTGGTAATGTGTCACATGGGCCAAATGATCACGTTTCTATCAAATAATCTACTCAATCCTTGTCTATTTGTTGATTATCAACATTTAGAAAATGGAGGATAGTTTTACTGGGGTTCTTTTATTGGAAAAAAATTAAACAGCTGGCAGCCTTTTAAAGTTTTAGTCTTGATTTAGTGCTGTCTTGTGTCTGACTTATGACAGAATGTGAAAGAAATGTGCTTGAGGAACCCATTCTGACAATATCAAGACATTGCATCTAACTTTACAATACACTAATGGTTTTCAGACAACTTCTCCTTCTTTGTTTATTATGCAAGGAAGTGGCTGTCTTCTCATGGGACACTGGCCCATCTGTTAGACAGCCAGCAAGATCAGCAACAGAGCTGTTTTGTTAGATTAAAAATGGCCAGACATTATTTTCTAGTATTCTTTCCTATGTCTTGCAACAATGATTGACAACACTTCACCAAATTGGGCCAAAATTACACCAGCAAGTTAAAAACATACAGGGCATAAATACCAACTATAAAACCACAAGAGAGCCAGTTTGGAAAACTATGAAGTCTGCTGCAAAACTGTGCATTTGCAAACTCTGCTCAGTGATATGGAGAGCTTAACTGAAGGAAATAATTCATTTATCAGTTAAGAGATATTTATAAAGCACAGCTGGACAAGACTTTAAACAGTGGATCACCCATAGTTAAAAGTCTTGAAAGAGAAGTCTTTTGGCAGCAAGTGGGTTTTCAAAAGCTTAAATTTCTTAACATGAGAGCAGAGCTGCACTCACTCTGTGAAACATCACTGTCTCAAAAGAAATTATCTCCTCCATTTTCAAGAAGAGCCTGTGAAGTGGAAAGCAAGGATGACTGGACTACATAGGCCCAGTTTTTCTTTAGTGAGGTTGGAAAGTTGTTCTCTGTAACTCACCTCATAATTTGTAAAATGGGAACACCAATACTGGTTTCAATAGAGACATTTTGGGAACTCTCAGAAAAAATCTAGAGATGGCAAGATATCAGAATGGATAAAAAAATATTTGAAAAGTATCCATCACAAATGTCCTTAAGATTACAGCAGAATAAGAAACAAAAAGATGATGTAAGATCAACTGTGTAAAGACCTAGACAAAAAGCATCTAAACACATTCTTGTTGATTCTTATCCAGAATCATGTTTTGTCTTGTGCTCAAATCCTTTTCTTAATAGATACAGTTTTTCTGAATAAACTTCACATTTACCAAATGAGTCCTGAAGTTTAAGCAAGAACGACTTGAAATAATTTTAACATAACATAGCTCTCCATTCAACCTTTTTTAGAGGAGCATGGGTGTGGGAAGGGTACTGCTGTGGAAAACTTTCATAACTGTTCCAGGTTTCAATTGTGTGAGCACTCAAAGGCTTGTGGGAAAACAGGGTGAAATGAATACTTTCTACTACCCAACAAAACCAGTCCAGGAAAGACACAGGTCTGCAATATGATCTGATCCCCCTACAAAATTTAGTCTGAATGATGATAATTGCTCAAGAAGAAGTTAGTACTGACTGGAAGAAACCAAATCTAATATGCGTTGGCCAAGCTGGAGGAAATCTCTTATGGCACTCACACACAGGATATGGGAATTTCAGACAGTGAACCAATTTGTGAAGAAAGAACAAAGATAAAAATAGTCTCTGCAGGACTTAGAACTGGAGAAAATTTTAAGAATATAAGTTCAGGACCAGCAAGGATGTAGGCTGGGTGCACTCATCGGCTGTGAGGGTATCATCATCATATATAAGCTGTAATGTGATCTACAAATTGCAGAATTCTATCTGAAAAACTAAAATCAAAACCACACATAGCCAGCACCTGACAGGAACTGAAGGAAGATAAAAAGAATAAGCAACTTTCCCTATCCCTCCTCTTTCACTACAGACCCAGTGTTCCAGCTACAGTGCAACTCCCTGACTCTTTCACTTGGGGAAGTTCCCAAAACACAGACCACAACATCCCTTGAGTGCAATGAAGAGGAAGACAAGCAAACAGAAGGCATGTAATGAAGGTACAGCTCCATGAGAAATGTAGATGAGCCAAAGTTTAACTGAGAACAAGCACAATGCTTCAACAGACAGGGTCACCACGTCAGTGCTTGCCGTAACCATGGGTCAAAGTTTGGTTCAAATCATTATACAGAAATAGTTGGCAAGGCAGAGATGTTCTGCAGTCACCATGCCAAGCAGTAGGGGACATCAGAAACCTGGAACTGTAGCAACAGGCATGGGAGACAGAGAGTGAAAAATGGGAACTGAAAGCATCCAGTTTGGTAATAGATACCCACTTGGATCATGAAAATTTCTGCAGAATAAACAGTAAGGACTCTACTAAACCCAGGAGCTCAGCCAGAGCCGTCCAGCCCTGAAAGTTCCCTGCACAAAGCTTATCTTGATATTACCAAGGGGCTTTTATGAACACACAATAAATCTGTACTCAGTCCCCTTTACCATGTTTCCTTTGTCAATGCCATGCTCTGGTTTGCAGGATAGAGTAGGAGTATGTTTCTGTGAATCCCTTCCTACTGGAGCAAGAATACATAAACATCTTCCTGAGTGCACAGCTTCAGGCCATCACCCTTTAGCTGCCCTGAGCAACTCTGAGGGCACAGCTGCTGGAATCACACACTGCTCATGGCACAAAGGCAGCGTTTGTGGAAAAAAGAAACGCATTTCATAATTGGCACAGAGCCTGCCTATCAGCTGGCCACATGTGCATCTCATGCCATCTTAAAGATTCCTGAAAATGAGATTGATACCTCATTCTTTTCTTTTACTCTGCAAAAGGTAAGCTGATTTGAGTAGTCCTAAAGCATCTTGTTAACCAACTCCGTATTTTCGGTGTTTGCCTGGGTTTGACATTGTTCCTGAAAGCACGAACCAGAACCAGCACAGACAGCAGTTGTTTTAGCATATAAGTAAGTACTTTTGGAATCAAGGCTTTGGCATCTCTTTCATCAGGAAACCTATTCTAAGGAATGCTGCTCTTATCTAGCAGATGTTTTGCTAAAGAATTTGCTTTGTCCTTTGCAAAATATGGCTCAGAGCCCATATACACACCACAGTGGAGATAAGAGTGTTGTTTTTAAGGTAATGAGTGGAAGTCTCTTTCCCCATAGAAAGCTCTTTAGGAATCTTTGTCTGTGAAGAAATAAGCATTTCCCAATGAGGATCTGGAATGTCATTTGTAAACAGTTCACATTTGGATGAAATTTTTACTATATCAATTACTCTTTCCTTAACTGAAAGAACGAAGTTGGACATGTAAAAGGATAATTAAAAAATTAACTGGGTAAAAAGTTTGCAAGAAACAGCTTTTTAAATGGATTTAATCCCTTTCTCTGCTCAGAAATTATCTACAGTCAGTCTTTTGTTATTAATTCCTTCGGTACTCGTCTTTGTTAGCCAGAAGTTTTGTGCAAACAAATTTCTCCCTACTCATTGCACACCAAATGCTGACTGTAAGTGTTCTCTTTAGCATTTTAGTATGTTCACCACTTGATAGGTTCAAGCTGTGCAGTTGGGTGTCTAAGTCACATGGTGTTGTTTATGTTCTCAGAATCCTTTTGCCTGTAATGATTTTCGTATGGTCGAGACATAAATTTTGTTTTATGATTAAATGAAACTTGGCTCAGAGGAGCCAAAATTAATTTTTCAGGAGCATTTTGTACAAACAAAACTCCATTGACATAAACACATTAAAAAGGGGTTGTGAACACAGCTGGAGTGAAAAAAAAAAAATCTATTTAGAAGATGCCAAAGTGCGAGAATATTTTTTGTTCTAACGGGTCCAATAGCCATTTTCGTTCTCATCAGTCCTTAAATGCCATAGATTGCAAATTTCCTTGATTCCGTATGAGCTCGTATGTAATCTGTGGGTTTTACATAATGTAAACCTTCACATAGAGCAATTTTACTAAAAATGTGAAGAAACATATATAATTTCACACCAGTGTGGTTGCACAAATATTTCCAGAGCCAGCTGTACTTCTGCCAACCCCACACAACAAATAATTTTTTTATTTCCACTCTCCTAGGAAAGCAGCTTTCTTTAAAACAAACCTTCACAATACATGTTGTTTGCTACCATTTCAAGGCCTGCTACACTAATGGAAAAGAATGTGCTAAATGTAGCATTATCATGCAGGTCAGGCAGGGCAGCCCGGTACACATTTTCCCACAATCTCTGCTCATTAACATCTAGTTCCCCCATTGTGCAGATTTTTGGCTCTGTTCCATCAGAGCAGAGAAGAAAAATGTTTACAATATGCAAACTTGGAGGGACACTAAAAAAAG